>JAZBQP010000090.1:0-80634 GCA_038407015.1 Ceratocystis ficicola | reverse complement strand
AAGTCAATCTAATTGTGGATCGTTGTGAGAATACCGGCGACCGTACTCAAACCCCTTCTGTCTACAAAGGTGGTGTGAATTCGGTCTTCTTGGTAATGTCTAGTTTTTCCATTCTCTATCTATCGCATGATGCGGTCTGTCACATAGTAATAGGGGTCGACACGGGCCAGGGCGGTGTAGCACGTGCCATGGCTTAGTCATCCCTATTCTGCCACTATTATGGACCGCATTATCGACCACATCGACAGTCCTTGAATTTTATATTAAGCTAAATGAAAATTCTGTTAACTCCTCTTTCCATTTATGCTCTCCCACTTCTTCTCAGATAAGACACCTATCTTATCTGTTTACCCGAACCTTATCCGAGACCCCCGTGGAAGTTTTCTCAACACATAGCTGGGACCTAGGAGTCACGTGTCAACAGTAACCTCTGCGCCACTCATGTCCATTACTACCGCCACGCGACATCTTCCAAGGCCCATGAGCTTGGTCTAGACTTGGTAGTGATGGATGTATAAATGGGTTGAGATCCGCTCTTCAAGCGAGCATCAGTTAGACATAGGACAATTAATCAGTCTCTCACTTTCTTCTTCTCTTCACTCATAGGGCACTCAGTATGTCCTCCTAATATTTACTGTTAAATCCTAAAGGTGGGTACCAAGAACTTAGACATTAGATTCGACCTAGGATCTTGAGGCTTACTATGCGGTTCATATCCTACATGGTGAATCTGATTATGTCCACTTGTCAGTGGTGATGCGCAATAAATATTGGCAATCATAAATTGTCCTCAACAACTTTTGATTCGTTCAAGTTATGCCCCTCGTACGCCACTCTGGCTTTTCGGTAAGGCGTTAGCGCTTTTATGTCTTGTCTTCGGTCACACATGATATACAGATAACCACGTCCTCAAGGAGATGGAAATACGATGCGGATCTCTAGAATGCAGCCAACATCTTCTAGAATCAGTGGAATCCACGGCGGGGTTGTCCTCAAATCTTGAGAAGCACAGCCTCAGGACTTCATAGCCCACTGTCAGAATCAGTAATCCAAGCACAGAAGAATAGAATGATAGAAACGCTAACTAGTTTCATGAATGATGTTCCCCAGGAGCTCCAAAAGAAAGGCGCTAGACCTTGAAGTGCCCTCAACTGCTTTAGAAGGGAGGTGTGTGCTTGGACAGGGGCTGGATTGTATTCATTGGTGTTTACTGTCACGGTTTAGACTACAAGATGTTCATTGTAGCAGGTTCGGATAGTCAGAAAGTGTGCATTGAGGGAAAAGGAGGAGAAACTATCTAGCTACGCTATCTGGATCTGTGAGGGGTTTTATGGAATTGATACGTGGGGCTCAGACCCACTATATCTCCAGGCGCAGCCCTAACATTTACGTACCACTACATCACAGAGCTCAACTTAGATTTGGGATCATTGAACTCGCATAGAAATCTCCAAGGTCAAACAACGCCGGACCTTCAAGGCTGCTGGAGCATTAGAGTAGGCTGGGTACTTGAAGGCTGATGTCAAATAGGCTTGATAATTGCCAACCAAAGAAAGTGGCATGGAAGCTCTCCCTCGCAGCATTTGAATCTCGGCCAGAGCAAAACATGTAGAGGGTGGCGACGCTACGGACTAGCCATGCCGCGAATGGCAAGCTATGTTGCGTGCCGCATAAATTTGTACACAATCAACATCTTGATCTGCATTTTGTTGCCGTCTCCCAACGACATGCTCTTAACGCCATGTCGCCTTCACATCTATCAAGGTCCATCAGCGTTGTGCTAACTACTATAACAAAGCAAGTGACGTTTATGCAAATGTAATAAGTGACTGTTGCTATCCAAGACTATGTATTCCCTAAGCCTATCGATTCAGAGCCAAGGGTGAGTTCCTTCATCTACTATGCCTTCTTATAGGCTAGGATCAAAGCCGTGGATTTGAAAAGTGTTGACCAGCTCCTGGATTAAATTTTTGCTTTCGTCAAGATAGTTCCCGACATGCCCTGCGATTATGCTCGATTCATGGCAGTCCGAGAGTGTGACATCTTGCAGGCCATTTTTAACATTGAATCGATAATATGTTCGAGTGTTGCGATACATCGGTTTGAGTCGCAGGTGGACGGCCTTAGAACTAGCTGTCATCCTCTGCAATGCTCTGATTATGGAGGGGCTCGTATTTTTGATCTTAATAACATCGCCGCAACCTGTTCCAATGCTCGTAGTCACAATCGTTCGGCCTGGAAACAACAGCTGAGCCTGGCTGATAAGAATTTCGCACGGGTTGTTGTAACCAAAGCCAGCATCGATGAACTCCAAATCATCCCGGCCTATTGTAATAGAATCGAAAAAGTCGACAGCTGCAGTTGTTGCTCTGGCGATCTCCCAAATCTTACATCCAGAAAATATCTCAGGGGCACTACCCGATGTGAAGATAGTCGGTAATGTTTCGACATTGGCGCTGGTAGTGGCTAGAACCATGCTGTAGCCAATGATGGCAGGTTAGCTACACATTCTACCAAATGTAAAAGACTGAAAACATACGTTTTGACACATGATTGGCCGTAGTAGAGTGCATCGTCGGCACTTCCTGACCTTGCATTTACAGTTGTCTGTTTTGAGCAAATGGCACCAATCTGCTTCTTGATGGCCAGCTCCAACCTCCCAGTTGAAGTGCGTCTTAATGGTTCCTCCCCTCTCGGTAAATTGCGAATGATGGCGTCTTCATCAAATGCTTCTCTATTGACAACGTCTTGCATGATTTCTTTGTATGCGATGATAGCATCGTGGGCAGACAGACCCAAACGCCCGAGCAGGATGGCAATTATGCTGCATAAGAACTGTTAGCAAGCCTTCTATATCATTCGGAAATCAGCCAAGGGCACACCCTCCAGTACCAGAGCCGCCGATGAGATTAAACACCTCACATGGCCTTGGTGCCATTGCGTCACCATTGGCAGCCTGAATTCTTTCCATGATTCTTTCAATAATCAGGAGACTAGAGAGTCCGCGGATTCCGCCGCCATCTAAATACTGTTACTATCGTAGTGTGACGTGAGAAATACCATAACCTACCGATAGAAAGTATCCTAGCGGGGACTAGTGTCGTGTTAGGCCTTATGAACAGCATTTTGCCCGAGCTACCGGTATCAGATCAACGAAGGTAGCAAGCTCGAAGGGATCAATGGGAAAAATAGACCACAAGTCAGATGAAAAGAAAACAGGCAAGTGGCATATGGTTATGCTACTGGCCTCAAAAAAGCATTTCGACGTTGCTGTTTGGGAAAAGTCTTTGAGGAAGAAGTGGTCTTAATAAAAACAAAGGATGGTACCCATATCACATAGGAGAGTATACCACGATATATGACTGAAGAGGTAAGTCCTTTTTGGCAAATCTTCCCATCGCCCGTCATCTACTTGTTTCAACAGCATGTAGCGACTTTCCACCCAACAAGCTGATCTACTGGCCCAAAGTTCGGGGTAGCAGCCTGGGGACATCCGTTTACATTGGTTTCTAGATCACCTACCGCCCTGGCCATTCCAAGGAGGCACAGAGTTGTTGTGGGATACTCAGATTACTCAACATCCACCGCATCAGCCGTCTTTTTGGGCCCTAGCAGCTCCTCGACATCAGGCACCTAGTTTTCTTTCTTAACATGGAACCATACGGAGATGGTGACGTTGGGGTGTTTCTGCTCCTTCGAAGGGCCGGCCGGGGCGACTAGGAAGCTTTGAGCGGCGAGGGAGGAATAACATAGGGAATGACATGAAGGTCAAAGTAACCATGGATAAGACTCTGTAGGTGTGGTTAGGCAGCGCATTACGTCACAAACGCCTCTTGCCGCAGCTTTCACTTCGTCACTGACATGCATGACTCCTGACGTTCTTTCCATCACGTTTTGAAAGGGGTTATTAGTAGAAAAAAGGAGGACATAGACAGCCACACTGGTTGTAAGAGCCTAACGCTTTAGCACAATGTCACAGAATGATGTTGCCAATATTTAAAAGTCAATGCAGGGCTAGGGGGAAAGCCAGCGCTTCGTGGATGCAAGCGTTTAGTGTTGTGTGCTATAGGCAAAGCATGTAGGTTGCATGGGAAGAGCAAGGTGGAGGGATATCTCTTTTGGGTCTTCAGCTACAGAAAGTCCAACATAGGTGCCTGTGCTGCTACTAGTGCTATCAAAACTTGAGCCTGGCACTGGTTTACAAGTAGCGTGTAAAGATAAACTTGGAATTGAGGTGCAAGGGGGGGGGGGAGCCAGCCACCTAAAACGCGGAATGGAATATCCACGTTTTTTTATTGATGAACATGAAAACATTCGGCCGTAGTGCTCAGGGTAGGCAGGGCCAAAACTTCGCAATTTCACGAGTTACATAATAGCTACTACGACGTCTGAGACCGCTTCATTTAGGCCGCCATTTATGCATAAGCTAAGATGCTGCCCAACAAACTGCATCCCAATCCGCCGAATAACAGTACTGTCCAAGGTTACATTGACAATTTTGTATCGATTCAAGGCTAGAGTAAGCTAACGCTTGGTTGAGTAGGGTTGCTGTTAGAAGAAAGGAAAAAGAAAGCCTAGATTGGTAGGCCACCAGCTACGAGCCGTAACTTGGTAATGTCGCATGCTACCCACACTGTTACTCGTTGTAAACGGCCGGTGAGTATTCAGGGCATATCTCTTTGGCAACGGTGACATCCCACAGGCTGCGGAATTTAATTGCTTGAAGGGAGCTTACCTAGGAGTTTCTACCAAGATGCAACCTAGCTCTCTAGCATCTCAGACCACCCAAGTTTTTAAGCACGACAAAAGATTAAAAAGAATCCCCGCAAGGATAAAGGCTGGCACCAAGAACTTGGATGTAAGATTCAATGTGGGGTCTAGAGTCTTGTGGTGTGACACATGTTGTGCGTGTTAAGCCTGATATATCCTTATATCTGCTTGTCAAGCAATGGAGTGATGCGTATGACAGTTTCAAAGTTACTTCACCTGTTGCGAGGCGCCATGACGGCCATCCTTGGGAGTAGGGTTTGCAAACACAGGGCAACAGATTGCTGCCGCCCTTGTAAACCGCTGATCGCTTCACTAGGCAACTAATAAACACAAAGCAATGTGATGGGTAAGTCCAATTATCCCTAACCCCTCGCTAGCGTGTAGCCACATGAAAGGGAACAGGCTGGTTGGTGTGAGTGGAGTGTGTCCTAGCGCAAATGGAGAACTGCAAGCGCTAGGATTCTAACTTCATCAAGCGACTAGCCAGCATTAGGACGGTCTTGATAGTAAATATGAGTGCCAGAGGGCTAAATGCAAGGATCCAGCCCTTATTCCCAATTAGCTTAGGCTCGTGGAAATCACGGTTGCGAAGTACGGTGTCGACCCAGCTGAAATATATAACATTGACGAGACTGACTTTACTTCTCGGCGGTATTGCAAGCGGACTGGTCGTCACGGGCGCGGGGGGACGTGGGGGGTCGGGATTAGTGCAGCTGGGGAACCGGGGATGGTTTACGGTCATCCGGGCACTATGCTACATTTGTTCATGACATGAAGTAGGTATTTAGCCGAGAAGCTGCCGTTCGCAGAAAGAATATCTCTACCTGTCGATGTAGTCCACAATAGTAGCAGAATAGGAATGACTAAGCAATGGCATGTGCCACACTGCCCTGGCCGAGTCGATCTCTATCACTATGTGACAGACCGCATCTTACGATAGATAGAGAATAGAAACCAGAAATTACCAAGACGACCGAATTCACACTCCCTTTGTAGACAGAAGAGGTGAGTACGGCCACCGGTATCCTCACAGTTATCCACATTTAGATTGACTTTCACCAACACTACCTCCTTCTCTACATGTGTCTGTCGACGACTGCATCACTTCTATCTTAATTTCGACTCTCCGAGTTCTACATTGTTCTGGACCTGATGGGAGCTAGTCGGTTTCAGGTTATGTGGGCTGGGGAGGCACACCGACTACCTGACAAGGAGACACAACCACGCCAGCTTCAGACTATGCCAGGCGATCATGAGACTCAAGTCCGCAGGGGAGCAGAGTTTTTCACTGTTCATATCCAACATCAGCCTGGGAATTTGAGGCACAGAATCGGAGACTGAGAGCTCTAGAAAGGCCCGCCGTAGTTTGTCGCTTGTATCAAATGCAAGTATCATCAAAATGAATGCTCAAAATCTACAAAATTTACTACATGAGATACGGCATTTGCATCTACACATACGTCGCCTCTACTGTCTATCCCAAACTTAATTGACTGTCTTCTAGGCACGAGTAAGGATTGAACTGTCTTGCGAACAACTTCTAGTTCTTTATGTATCATAAAATGGCTTACAGCAGAGAGAAAGAGAGCATGTCGGAAACTTGCAGCAAGCAGCTATAAGGAAGTTATGGCAAGTGGGCTACCGTTTTGCAAAATAGTTGAAGACAACACTATTTAACGCATCATGTACTTGCAAAAACTAGCCGCAACCTGGTATTTAGGAAGGTGAGGCTGATGTCTGCCACAGGCTAGTGGTCATTGATTTGCTCCCCAAGGGGATAACCTACATGATAGGCAGTGCTAGAAAGAAGAACATACTATCATGTTGTTGGCTTTTAACGGCATAAACCCTAGCACCTGATGTTCTAGCGTCATGCAATGGCCTTCTGTGAAATGTGCTGTATCTAGAAGCATCCATTTACTTTGATAGCTGTAGAAGAAAAGCTAGAGCATCGTGAGAATTCCTACTCTAATTTAATTGCATGATCCCTTTTCAAAGGCTAGCATCTACTATCCTTGTTTTTTCACATCTTGTGAATTAGACCTCTATTCAGGCGAATTCCATCATGTAAGTTGTGCATCGGTCAAATCCTAGCAGCCATGCACATCTCACGGTCTGAAGCGCTCAACAATCGCCAAGGCATCCAGTATGTTTTAGGCAGAACAGAATGGTACTGGAACTTGGCTGGCTTGCTGCTTGACGAGAATAAAAGAAACACAGCCACAGTGGCTCTACGGGATGGACTGGAGAACAACATTGTTAAGCTCTTTCAAAAGCTTCTTGCGCATTAGATCAGGAGCATATGTCTCTACAGCCGTAAAAAGGTTGTCACTGCTTTCAGGGATGCGCTTTCGATCGACGACTGAGCAGGCAAGCTCGTTGACATTAAGGAAGCTGAAAGGTCTGTGCAGAGTGATGTGGATCAGTACAACACCTAAGACAGCCAGATGAAAATGGATAAGCTCGACGATACAACAGCTGCTCTGCAAGAAAGTCCGGGAAAGGTTTCTGCAGGAATGCAGAGTCAAGGAGAACGTCAGACAAAGAGACTAGAGGACGACAAGAACAAGCAATATCTGGTGGACTCTTACGTGACAGACCCTCGCATGAACAAGAAGAATATCGAAGATAAGTAAGGTGTCTTGCTGAAAGACTCCTACAAATGGATTCTCGTGCACAAGGACTTCCAGAACTTCAGAAATAATGCGGAGAACAGAATCCTCTGGATCAAGGGGAACCCTGGAAAAGGCAAGACGATGCTTCTTTGCGGCATCATCAATGAGTTGGAGTCGGATCCGTCAATGCCACCCTACTATTTCTTTTGCTAGGCCACAGGCGGCGACCGACGGAGTACGGCCAAGTCTGTGTTACGCGGCCTCATTTTTCACCTTGAATGTTTCAACCCACAGCTCACCAAGTACGCGAGAAAGAAGTACGATTGCACTGGGAAACAGGTATTCCAAGACGAGAGCGCTTGGAATGCCGTCCGTGACATAGCAACTGGTGTGTTGAAGGACCTAAGCCTGGGAAATGCCATTCTGATTGTCGATGCCTTGGGTGGGTGTGTGGTAGGCCGGGACCACCTACTTGACTTCATCACCGAACATTCCCCTGCCAAATAGATCATGTAAAGCTGCAATTGGGTAGATATTAAAACAAGCCCACATGGTACGGATTAAAAGGTCTGGATAAACCTCGAATTATACCAGGATTCGGTCTCTGAAGCAGTGGAATTTTACATCGAGAGCAAGGTCGATCAATTATCAGTGAAAAAGGAATGTGATGAAGCTACGAAAGATGGCGTCTCGGAACATTTAAAGAAGAATTCCGGCGGGACTTTCTTTTGGGTAGCTCTGGTTCGTGGAGAGGTGTCCAACAATGTCACACTCTACGGAAGCTTGTGTCGTTCCCACCTGGGCTTGATTCTCTGTCAGAAGATTCACAAATGTGTAGGGAAATCCTTGCTACAACCCTGGTAGCATATTGTCCTATCACCCCGAAAGAGCTCCGTGTGCTCATCAAGAGTCTCGGGAACTTGAAGGACAAAGAGATCAAAGAGGCCTTCACATCGTGCAGTTCATTGTTGAGTCTCCAACACGACGCTGTTTCCTTTGTGCACCAGTCCGCAAAGGATTACTTGCTGACTGAAACTCCTAGCAAGATACTGCTACCTCGTGCTATTGCACACCAGTACCAGACTGTTTTTGCAAGATCACTAGACCTTCTTTGCGAAATTCTCGAACGCGACATTTACCACCTGCATGACCTGGGGTATCTTGTCAACGAAGTTTCGACTCCTCCTGATCATGACCGACTGGCTGCAATTCGATACTCGTGTATCTTCTGGATTGGTTATCTTCATGACTTCTCCGCAATGTTCTTAAGCAGTGAAAACGATAGAATATCGGTCTTCTTTGAGAACAAGAATTTTCATTGAAAGGACAACATTTAACTTGGTGCAGCAGGACAAGGCATCTAAGAACCTTCAAGATACAGCCAAAGATGCTCGCCGATTCCTCCTTTCATACACAGGAGTCATTGAAATCACCCCCTTGCAGATTTACATATCAGCTCTCGTATTCAGCCCAACCAACAGCTAAATAAGGAGAATATTTGGTCACGAGGAACCAAGCTGGATTGAGTCAAAGCCAAGAGTTGAGGTAAACTGGGATGCTTGTTTGCCAACTCTTGAGAGGCATAGCAGCACCGTGACATCAGTGATTTTCTCAAACGATGGACAGCGACTGGCACCAGGGTCTTGTGACTCCACAGTCAAGATCTGGGACGGGACTTCTGGTGCGTCTCTGCAGACTCTTGAGGGCTATAGCTACAGAGTGACATCAGCGGTGTTCTCAAGTAACAAGCAGCGAATGACATCGCAGCCATCAAGCGAACAACTATTACCGCTTCACTCTAAACTCTCCAACTATGCACTCAGCAATGATAACATGTGTATTTTGCAAGACAGGCGAAGGAAGCTTTGGTTGTCACCATGGTATCGTTTGACAGGATTTGCAGCAGCACAGACAGGAACAGGGTAAGCTCTCACTTCTAATCGCACCATGGTCGTAGGATTCAAGTCTCCTAGCTAGCCTAGGCACTTAGGAGCCAAATTAAAATGCTTCCACACTGCATGAAACAGATCTGACCGGACATGGCGACTTATACACATGTACATTTTTCCTCGTCAACCTCATAGCCTTAACCGACTAATAGCGCCATTATTATCTTCGGTCTATGAGCGCTTGCCAGTTCCTAAATTCAATTTCTAGTACATGTATATCTCTTAGTCGAGGTATTCAATGGTTGACGAAGGAGAGACTGAGGAATCAATACACGCAATTCTATAACAATTTTCAGAGATGTCGTGAAGACAAATATGGTAGTAAGTTTCAATATGCCGCCTGCCCCATCGCTAAACTAAAGCTGTTATTGTTCTAAGTCTTCTCCCAACATGTCGACCAACTCATTGACTAAATTCGCCTTTTCGTTCAAATAATTCAATGTATGTGCTGAGATGTTGCTTGTTTCGCCGCAGTCCCAGATTGTAGTGTCTTCGAGGCCATTTGCGACATTTAGCCGATAATATTGTTTACCTTGACCTTGAGTCTTGCGATACTTCGGCTCTAGTCGCAGATCTACGGCTTTGGCACTCGCCGCCATTTTTTCCAATGCCTTGATAACGGACTGTTCTGTATCATCAATCCCAACAACATCACCAAGGCCTGTACCAATGCTCGTAACCTTTATCGTTCGGTTTGGGAATATTGACGTAGCTTCTTTGATGAGAACTTCGCATGGGTTGTTGTAACCAAAGCCAGCATCAATAAACTCGATTTCATCCCGGCCAATCTTGATGGAATCGAAAAAGTTAACAGCTGCGGATGTTGCTCTAGCCACCTCCCAAATCTTGCATTTAGAGAACGATTTAGGCGTGTCATATGTTTTAAGAATAGTTGGTGATGTGTCAACGTTGACCTTGGTCATGGCTAGTACCGCACTATAAGAAATGATGGTGAGTTAAAGGCGTATCTTTCCGGCTGTGTAAGACCGAAACTTACGTCTTGGTACCTAATTTACCGGAGTAGAGTGCATCAGCGTGGCCGCATTGTCGGACTCCTTCAGCCGGGTTCTTGTTCCGTTGCTCTACGCACGCCGAGTCCGGGCAGTTCTGACGAATTGTCTGTTTGATCTCCTCCTGCAAGTTTGCTGTCGAAAATTCGCTAAATTTCCTTTTCTTTTCCTTTGAATCTTGGTCAAAAGCCTTGTTCATAATACGTTTGTATGCCTCAAGAGATTCATCGACGGTCATGCACAGACGACCGAGCAGGATAGCGATTATGCTGTATCATGACTGTTAATAAAACATCCATCACGTTTGAATGCTAGCAAAGGTCATACCCTCCAGTGCCTGAACCGCCGATGAGATCGAAAACTTCACATGGCTTATACTCTTTAGCAAGCTTGCAACGGGATTTCATATTTTCCAGGACCTTTTCAATAATCAAAAGGCAAGAGAGTCCGCGAACTCCACCACCATCTATGTGTTGTTAGTCAGGCTTTAGCAGGCAGGAGTTGATATATCATACCGAGAGCGAGGACCTTGATCGGACGTAGGTCTTGTTTAGACGTTAAAGCTACCTCCCTTGTGTCGGGCATGGTGAAATCAAATGAGCAATAGGAGTAAATGAAGGAAGAAACACAGCAACAAGGCAAAAGAGAGCAAACTAGCAGCAGACCAGCCTGTTCTTATCCGTTGAAATGAGGCTTGATATTGCTGTTCACGCAAAGACGTTGAACAACTTGCGACTACACGACAAACAAGAAGAAATATTTTTCGAACCAAACTATTCTCTCTGGAAACACGGGGGCTTTTAAATCAATCCGATGTTCTCCCGGCTTCTATTCGTTTCAACAGCAGGTTGGGGCTTGCCACTTGATAGGTTGAAAATGGCCCAACTACTGGGTTTCAAGTGCGGGGTTTAGTCTCAAAGCTGCTACCTACATTCGGTTCCGAATCACCTGGCACCCCAGCTACTTCAGTGGCGCCCGACATTCCTGTAGACTCTGCTCTACTCCCATGGCTGGCCAATGACAAACAGGAAGCTTCACAAGGTAAGGAAGGAAGAGCAGAGGGCAGGACATGCCTCAAGATGATTGGGCACCCCTGTTACATTATGGTAGCGCAGCGCTTATCGCAACATCAGCTATTTCGAGGCGGCTGTTAAGGCCGGGCTGCTTCCAGACCCGCCTGAGGGAAGACATAGAAGAGCCAGATAGACAAGACATGTACGGATGCCAAAAAAGCCCAACGCCCTAACCCCATGTTGCAACCGATGCTACCAACACAGGGCTAGATAAGAGGCCCCCCACCTTTGTGAATGCGCGCCCGAAGCATCTCTGCAGGAAGGCCACGTAGGTTGCTTCAGAAAAATAAAGACTTCGCATCAAAGGGCAAAGATGGAAAAACCATCTGGAATACTTAGGGAACACACGTTGCATAGTTCAATAATATGAGACCTAGTCTGTACGCAAACGTTATATAGGACTAGCAACAAGTCAGTTACACGGTAATTAAAACAACTCAAGTCCTTGCGTTTAGCTTGTCCGTTAATTTGATCCTTCAGCATTTTTATATCAAGTTGTGCCGATGTGGTCTATTATGCGGTCCACAATGCTTAGGGTTGGGAATGACTAAGCCATGGCACGTGACATTCCGCACTGGCCCGAGTCGACCTTTTCACTCGGTGACAAACCGCATCCTGTGATAGATAGAGAATAAAAACTAGACATTACCAAGAAGACCGAATTCACACCACCTTTATAGACAGAAGGGGTTTGAGCACGGTCACCGGTATTCTCACAAGATATCTATAATTCGATTGACTTTTACCGACAAGTTGCATGAAAGGTCTATTTGTTTATGCGGTTTGTCACCGAGTGAAAAGGTCGACTCGGGCCAATGCGGAATGTCACGTGCCATGGCTTAGTCATTCCCAACCCTAAGCATTGTGGACCGCATAATAGACCACATCGGCACTCGCCCTTTTTTTTTTTCGTGAGATAAGAACCCTGTCTTATCTGTTTACCCGATCCTTCTCCGGGACGTTCGTGGAAGTTTCCTCAATATCCACTCCCCGCTTTCCCGGGGTTCCGGAGAAGTGGGTTCTGGTTGCCACGTAGCTTGTGGGTGTCGTACTCCGACCGTTGATCTAAGCCTGAGCATCTTCTGGGGACCATGTGGTTTCGAGAATCTGTCTACAGCCATGTTAACTATTGGAACATATCTAATTTTGATTCGACCCTCCTTAATCCATTGCTTGACTGCATGGTACTGTCTTTCAATGTGTTTGGTAGCTTTCTTGGCTCCCAACGACCTTGCAGTTTTGATTGCTGCCTGGTTGTCCCTAAACTAGGGTCTCGCTTCTCGAACACAGCATTCGACTTTTCCCGCCCTTTGTCTCGAATATCTTCAGAGTTTTGTTGAGTGTCTGTCGAAGATGTGTCCCTTCCTTCGCACATGATGCTGGCTCCTGTTGTTGATGCCGCGATTGCTGTCTGTTTCTTCGAGTTCCAGCTTATCGCTCCACCTAATCCAGTGAATACCATTCCACTGACTGACTTCCGATCGTTTGAATTCGCGTCAATCGGATCGCACCCTCCTGGCTTAGTAACAAACCGCCTAGCACCAAACATGCTAAGGGTTTCCAATTCGCTCTTAATAGCTTGTCTCCACCCTCGGCCCTCAGTCGGATGCGATATGGCTTGATAGAACGTCATAAAAGGCCCTGGCAATGCCACCATGGTCTTTTGGCTTGCACCATCTCCCTCATCGATTCTCATATTTTGCTTCGAGGGTTGGTTTTCTCTCATCTCCGATTCCTCAGGAAGTCTACTTTTTGGTATATTCCGATGCAAATATTCGACCAAAAGGATTGATCTTGTATTGACTGCGTCTAGTTAAGACGTATCAATGCCTGTTACTGCTTCTTCTTCTGAAAAGGGTTTCAATGGCTTCTTCTCTCTACTCTATTCTTCTCGGCATTCAGTCCATCATGCTGTGAGACAGCTGTTACCGGTGTGGCGCAATGCTATTGTACGTAAATAATGTTTATTGATTGATGAAGAGGAAAGAAGTCTAACTAGAAGTCTGTGATAGTTGGGCGTGAATTATGTGTGCTCAGTACACTATATTTCTGCCCGCTTCGCCTCCTTTCATTCTCGGTGATCCGCAACAATGGCTGCAATCCGCAACCCCACGTTCAACGACGGCTTCCAACCGCAACACCCGCAAACCTCTACAAAGTAGGTGGCAAGGTCTGGTTGAACATGAAGAACCTGCGTACTTTCTGGTCCTGCAATAAGCTCGATTACTTGCATGCGAAGTTCACGGTCACCGATGTACCTTCAACGTTGAATGTCACATTGGATGCACCGAAAGGGTTACACGGCACGTTCCATGTTGGCCTCATCAAAAAGCTGCTGATGATGACCCCTTACCGAGCCAAACTTCATCTCCCGAAGACTCTTCTCCTATCGTTGATGAAAATTCAGACGAAGAGTGGGGGATAGATGAGATTTCCCGGACCAAAGGGAAAGAATCAAACCGCAAGGCTTTGATAAAATGGGTCGGCTACGATGCACCAACGTAGGAACCACTTAGAAACATTCAGGAAATGGAAGCTCTGGGCCGATATAAAGCTAAATAGGGACTAATTATGACAAATAACGGACCGCCGTCGGCACGGGTACTAACAAGACCAAAGGGAGGAGGGTGGTGATGTAACGGGCTGCGCGCCCGGATCACAAGATACACGCCCCAATCTGGATTCAACTCACACATTCGAGATATTCCATTGTCACAAAGTCCTTTTGCTATTCTTTTACTTTAGATTTAGTTTTACTTCTTTTCTTCTCCAGACTCGAATTGATAAAACGCTTCAAGGTAACTTTCGTGAGTGTTCACCATCGCGCACCGGCAACAACAACAGCCCCATTTCAGTCGTTCCCGGGGCTCCTCTTTAGTTGTCCAGTGGGCCCTTCCTTGCATATTGAAGAGGGGATGAAGGGAAGGATGTAACTGACAAAGAACTAAGGCTAGGAACATTCCCTAAGGAACCTCTGCAGGGATGTGCTTGTTCCAGCCCTAACAGCCGCTTGTGGGTCATGAGCCATGTCGACATCGTCCGAAGTCGTGGCAGTGCCTCAGGATCCTGAGGAGCTTGTGCAGGATACACAGATAGTGGGGTATCAGGAGGGGTCCAGTTAGCCTAGATGATGGCTCAAAAAGGCTGGGCTCCAGAGAGAGTCCGAGATTGCCGCCCCTTGATCTGAGTTGAAGACAGAGTTTCTGGGTAAACCTGCAGAAGCTCAAGGTCGGATTCCTGTCAAAACAATGCGATCTTGCAGAAATGGGGCTGTTTCTTATCTAGTGGAGATATTCTGCTATAGGTCAGTCACAAATGTATCATGTGAAAAAGTCCAGAATAGTCAAACGTTATGCACTGAATGGAACAGGAAAGAGAATTAATCCCAAGTATCCAAGGTTATCATGATATGTGCTGCTGAATAGGTGCAGGCCTTACACCAACCCCCCAGGAGATTGCTCTCTCAGTGCTGGCTGACAAGATGATATTGGCCGGCCACCCAGCCTTCAGCATTGATCGCCTGAATGGCCGTGACCCATTGCCGGTTGATAGCCTGGACTGATTTTGCCGTCCCATGCCTTTGTGTACATGTAACGTCCATCCCGCTTCAGATGTGTCTTGAGGTCCAGTTGTCGTTTGAAGAATTAGCAGCCCAGACTTGCTAACTAGTGATGCGTCGCGGTCAGTGTTACAGGACTAGTAATCGCTACCTAGTTGTGCCGGAATTAGTGACTTTTGTGAACGGGCCAGCTAAGATGTTCAGGTACTGTCTGTATTTCTAAAGTTGAGGAAGAGAGAAATAACCACCCTAGTGTCATGGGCGGAAGTAGGCCCTACTTTATGTAGGATGAGTTTACTGGTGGCTGCCCTCCTTCGGGTACTATAAGCGACTTTCGATGAAGCTGATTGTCGACTTCAGATGTGGCGACCGGTCCCGTCTTGTTGACGTGTGCTACTGACGTGCCCCATTCCTCTGGAATCGTCTAGCCCCATCGTTAGCGAAAGGATTAGGCTTCATGCTCAATTTTACACAGGTGCTAAACCCGCAACAGCAGTCTAGATAGAATATCAAGTCAAGTGGTAAGGTCGCAATGAACTGACTTGGGAACTAGCTGAATACCTTGAAGATACTATCGCTTTGAACGTATGAAAGGACTCTAACCCAACTAGACCAAAGTCAAAAAGAAAGAAGAGGAGAGGGTGATGTTGAGCTGCGCCTGGAGATGTAGTGAGTACGAGCCCCACATACGAATTCCATAAACCCCTCCTAGACCCAGATAGTTTCTCCTACTCTCCCCCTGAATGCACGTAATCTGGCTATCCGAACCTGTTGCAAAGAACATCTTGTATCTAACCCGTGACAATTAACAATTACGAGGCCCCACGAGCGGCGCGTCGCTCCGCACTCGGGTCTGCGAAGGTTTCCTCTAGGAAGGTGAAGATGGCTTTTAGAGTCTGCTTTCCGTCTTTCATGGATTCGTAGTTCTCCATATGGGGGGAGACCTTTCTCCTCGCTTTGCCGGTTGGGTAGCTGTAGGCATAATGAATGTAGCCTTTGTCGCCGCCATGGACTTCCCTGTCGTGAGTGTGTTTCGCTTTCAACTCCCTCAGGAAGGACTTGAAGTGGAGTGCGTTCTTTCCATCGTGCTTTTCTACGTCTGGAAGGGCGGGACGCCTGTTATGTTGTAGCTGGAGTTCCAGGTATTGCACCTTGGCGAAAAGTCGAGTCACTGTCTCGTCTTGTGTTGTTGGTTTTCAGCGACGTGTTCGCTGATCGTCTCTAGGGTTCGGCTGGTAGAGGGAGGGGTGTAGGTAAGAAAGAGGTAAAGGAGAAAAGAAGAAAAATTACCAAAAGGAAAGCAATTTTTGGAGAATGCGTAACTATGTCACGGGTTAGCCTGCGGATGTTTCGTATAGGCAGATTCGGAGATGGTCAAATATGTGCATTGAAGAGAAACGGAAAGGAAAACTAATTTAAACTAGCTAGTGGGGGAAGAGGGTTCTTGTAGTCCCATTTTGTAGGGTGAGTCCATTGAACCTGGCCTTCATCCTACTCTGGGCGCAGCAGCCCTTACGGAGCGGTGGATTTGAATCCTATGATCATGATGCGGCCAGAGCTAGAGCATAGCGCAATCTTGTTGGATGAGGATTTGAATATCTCAAGACGGAATGATGGTGCCAGCCAAAGGACTTTTTGCTGATTCTGCATAATCCAGACACCATCCTCGCTAATACTGTAGCTATGAGGTCGAGAGAGGAGCGGGGAGGCTTGGTCAACCAATGGTGCTGAAGATGACTGTTCAGTATTTAAGAGCATTCTTGGGTTCACCTCTCCATCACAGCCCTCAAGAGTCTTCAGACACGCACCAGAAGTCGCATCCCAGATCTTTATAGTATTGTCAGAAGACACTGATTGCAGTCGCTGTCCATCATTTGAGAAGACCACTGATGTCACTTCCCGTCTATGGCCCTGAAGGGTCCACAGACACACACCAGAAGTCGTATCCCAGATCTTGACTGTCTTGTCCCGAGATCCTGATGCCAGTCGCTGTCCATCATTTGAGAAGACCACTGAATGTACAGAATCACCATGGCCCCCAAAAATCTGTAGACACGCACCAGAAGTCGCATTCCAGATCTTGACTGTCTTGTCCCGAGATCCTGATGCCAGTCGCTGTCCATTACTTGAAAAAACCACTGATCTCACCCAATCAGCATGGCCCCCAAAAATCTGTAGACACGCACCAGAAGTCGCATTCCAGATCTTGACTGTCTTGTCAGAAGACCCTGATGTCAGTCGCTGTCCATTATGTGAGAAGGCCACTGAATACACAAAACTACCATGGCCCTCAAGAGTCAGCACACACGTGCCAGAAGTCGCATCCCAGATCTTGACTGTCTTGTCCCGAGACCCTGATGCCAGTCGCTGTCCATCATTTGAGAAGACCACTGAATACACATAATCACTATGGTCCTTAAGAGTCTGCACACACGCGCCAGAAGTCTCGTCCCAGATCTTGACTGTAAAGTCATCTGACCCTGATGCCAGTCGCTGTCCATCATTCGAGAAGACCACTGATCTCACCCAATCATCATGACCCTCAAGAGTCTGCAGACACGCGCCAGAAGTCGTATCCCAGATCTTTATAGTACTGTCAGAAGATCCTGATGTCAGTCGCTGTCCATCATTTGAGAAGACCACTGAATACACCCAACCACTATGGCCCTCAAGAGTCTGCAGACACGCACCAGAAGTCGTATCCCAGATCTTGACTGTCTTGTCAGAAGACGCTGATGCCAGTCGCTGCCCATCATTTGAGAAGACCACTGAATATACCCAATCATTATGACCCTCAAGAGTCTGCACACACGCACCAGAAGTCTCGTCCCAGATCTTAACTATGGAGTCATCCGACCCTGATGCCAATCGCTGTCCATCATTTGAGAAGACCACTGATCTCACCCAATCATCATGACCCTCAAGAGTCTGCAGACACGCGCCAGAAGTCGTATCCCAGATCTTGATAGTACTGTCAGAAGATCCTGATGTCAGTCGCTGTCCATCATTCGAGAAGACCACTGAATACACCCAACCACTATGGCCCTCAAGAGTCTGCAGACACGCACCAGAAGTCGTATCCCAGATCTTGACTGTCTTGTCCCGAGACCCTGATGCTAATCGCTTTTCATCATTTGAGAAGACCACTGAATGTACAGAATCATCATGACCCTCAAGAGTCTGCAGACACGTGCCAGAAGTCGTATCCCAGATCTTGATAGTACTGTCAGAAGATCCTGATGTCAGTCGCTGTCCATCATTCGAGAAGACCACTGAATACACCCAACCACTATGGCCCTCAAGAGTCTGCAGACACGCACCAGAAGTCGTATCCCAGATCTTGACTGTCTTGTCCCGAGACCCTGATGCTAATCGCTTTTCATCATTTGAGAAGACCACTGAATGTACAGAATCACCATGGTCCCCAAGAGTCTTCAGACACGCACCAGAAGTCGCATCCCAGATTTTGACTGTCTTGTCAGAAGACCCTGATGCCAATCGCTGTCCATCATTTGAGAAGACCGCTGAATACACAGAATCACTATGACCCTCAAGAGTCTGTTGATAGATATCCCAATTTTCTTCGACCCGTGGCTTCGACTCAATCCAGTCCGGTTCTTCATGGCTGTATATTTGCCTTATCAAGCTCTTCGTGGGGCTGAATATGAGAGCTGAGGCATAAACCTGCAACGGCGCAATCTCAATAACCTCCCCATAAGAGAGGAGAAATCGTTGAGCGTCTTTCACAATTCTTTGGAGATATTGCGATGCTTTTTCCTGCTACATGTTGTTAAATACTGTTTCATCGTAGCCCTTCTCGTCATCATGAATTTACTTACTAAAAAAGGCGTTAGCCTTCCCATTATCCTTCCAGCACTAGAAACGCTCTGTAGAAGGCTCAGCGCTTCTAACCATTGAAGGTATTTTTCTTTGAAGAAGGCCAAGATCACATCATTTACGTTGACTACATCACCTGCTGCAGAATCCCAAAGATGGTCAACCCAGAAGATGCAGAAATACCCAAGAGCGGCTAATGGATCATGCTCAGGGACTGAAATCTCATCAATCAGACATCCGGGTGCCTGCAATCCGTAAATGTCACGCTGGAGCCTTTCCTGCAGGATGTCAAGTGATCGTAACAAGACCCTGTGGTGTTGGTGTGGAATTCCAGAAGGCAGGATCATGTCTAATGCTTTAGACAGAAAATAGTCCTTCGCTGACTGATGCACAAAAGAAATAACATTGTTGTGAAGAGTCAAGAAAGACCCGCATGAGGCGATGATTTCTTCCACCTCCTGTATTTCCATGCCTTCGAGTCCCTCAACAAGAACACACAGCTCGTTCAAAGTAATAGGTCGGTACACAATCAAGACGTGAGCAACGATATCTTTACAGAGCCTCGCATCCTGAAAATCGAGCATGCTGACCGTCATTCGCTCATATAGTGCATCAAGACCAGATGGGAATAACCTCAGTACCTCCAGAATGTACCGTTCCCTGACTCGTGTTTTGGAAAGCTCCTGGCAAACCAGAGCTATCCAGAGGAAAACGCCGTCCGAATTTGCCTTTAAATATTCTATTATGGCCTTCTTCATCGTGTAATTGTATTTTTTCTTCTGCGTAATCTGATCCACTTTGAACTCGATAAATGAATCGACCGCTGCAGAGACTGAACTCAGGTTAGTTTCAAGGTTTATTATGACCTTTTGCTCCACATGATCCAGGGCGTCTTTGATATCTGTCCAATTGCGGCTGGACACAACCCATTTGACTGGTAAGGGTTTGGTGATGAATTCGAGCAGGTTTTGTCGGTTTACCCTACACTCATCCAGGCCATCGACAATCAAAATGACATGCCCTAAGCTCAAGTCGTTTACCATCGCGGTTAGTATGTCACAAAGGTCGTGCCAAGACGGTTCATTTTTAAAAAGCTCTCTCTTGTAATCATACTTGCTTCGCACATGTTTAATGAGCCGTGGGTTGCAGCGTGCTAGATGGTAGACCAGGCCTCGCAGTACAGAGGTAGCCGTATTGTGCCGATTGCTTGTAGCTTGACAAAAGAAGTAGGACAGAGTCAATGAATTTTCTGGTGTTAACTCATCGATGATGCCACAGAGTAACATTGTCTTGCCCTTTCCGGGATCCCCTTGGATCCATAGGATTCGTGATTCGCTTCCATTTCGGAACTGTTGGAAGCTGTCATGGCTGAGAATCCATTGATAGGAGCCTTTCAGTAGCCCCCCCTTCTGGCTTTCGATATCTTTCTTGTTTGTCCAGGGATCGACAATGCAGAGATCAGAAAAGCATTGCCTATCGTTTTCATCTATTTCATAATGGTGTAGATGTTTTGTTTGATCATTTCCTGCAATGTGAGTGTTAGCTCAATAGCTACACCAATTTGTAACAAAGGTCGAGTAATACTAGTTGTAGCCAAAGCCTTGGCGCAGGCCGTCACAAGTTCGTTATTCTCATTCAGGTAGTTTGCCGTGAGTCCCGCGATGTTGCTGAATGCGCTGGAATCTAGCAGAGTAACATCCTTGAGACCACTAACGACATCGAATCGGTGATAATATTTTGTGCCCTCATATCTATTTTTCAGGCGTTGGTGAACGGCCTTTGAGCTTGATATCATCTTTTTAAATGCCGATGTTATAGAGCTTCGCAAATTGTCAATTTCAACGACATCGCCAAGGCCTGTGCCAAGGCTGAGGGCTATCGTCTCGTGCTGTGGAAAAAGCTTCTTGGCCTCATAGATGAGGACCTCACACGGATTGTTAATGCCAAAAGCTGCATCAATGAATTCAATGTCATCTCGACCAAGTTTGATAGGCTTGAAGAAGGCTACAGCTGCAGATGTAGCTCTTGCAATCTCCCAAACCCTACATTCTCCAAAACCTCTAGTGATTGGAGGATATGTCCTGAAGATAGTCGGCAATGTTTCAACATTACTCTTGGTTACGGCTAGCACGGCGCTACAAAGTGAATGTTAGACGTTGAATGCGAGTCCTTTTGGTTGGATAAGGCTAAAACTTACGTCTTAATACAACTTTCTTCGTAGAAGTTTGCGTCGTCATGTGTACAGGTATCGGCTGTAGAGGTGTTTTGGTCTCGGCGCTGCTCTACACATGATGACTCGCAGCAGTTCTCCCGAATCGCTAGTTTGATAGCAGTCTCCAACTTTCCAGCTGAAAACTCACCTTCCGACGGCTTAAATTCTTCGGGATTTTCGTAGAAGCCTGTCGCAGAAAGTTTCTTATATGCTTGAATCGATTCGTGAACATTCATTTTCAGCCGGCCAAGCATGATAGCGATGATGCTGCGATAGCTTGTCAGCAAATCAGCCATAAGATAAAGGTAGCACTTGGAGCTGGCAAAAGTCATACCCTCCGGTGCTTGAACCACCGATGAGATCAAACCTGTCACAGGGTTTTGGAACTTCAGGTAGGTTCTCTAAATGCCGGATACTTTCCATAATCCTCTCTAGAATTAGCAAGCTAGATAGGCCGCGGACACCACCGCCATCTAAGAAAATTAGTGACATGAAAGCACGCGAGTCTTGCACGAATAAAGAGGCCTACCGATAGAGAGAATTCTTTTTGGCGGATTGGTAGCTGGTCTCATATATGAATTCATGACTGTCTAGTTCATACTACAACGCTGGAGAAACAAAAGTCTGTGGTCGAGATGGAGGATAGATATAGCGAGAATAACTGCGTGAAGTAAACGTTCTACATGTATGAAATGACAGTGCTATGAATTTCGTGGTGGACAGTTTGGTGGCGGAAAGGACGAAGAAGGAGAAAGAAGAAAATAGGGGGGAGGAGAAATATTTCGTCAAGTGAGGGGAACGGCAGCCGTTCGCCTGGTCTATTACGTATGTACAGATCGGGATGTCACATGTGGCGATGATTGGCCCAGCATGCAACATTGGTGCCCAACGATGTGGCGTAGAATTTTCTTCAGGCAGCGTAGTGAAATGAGGCTTCATAGCAAATCCTTTTTGAAAGCGCGCTCTATTCATGTGTAGTTATCATCATTTGTTAAAATCGGTATTCTGAGTCACGGCTTACTAAATTGTAGCCCCTGGCCGAGGTCAACGAAGCGCTCACTGACGATGGCGGCACAAAATGATGCAGATAGCCATGCACCGCGAGCATAAAAGCAAGGGCTGTTTCCATGACCGTGGCCTGTGAGTATTGTTTAAATCAGTCAAGATCCGCATGAGGATTAATAATTTAGACTATACACAATCAAGAAATTAAATACCTGTGGTCGTTCTACTTCAAAGACAATCAGCCCGTCTTCCCAACTTGTACTACATCTTGTGTGGCGCTGCACACATGTTGAGTGGCGTCTCATAGATGCCCCACTCCTTGATAGCCAATACCCACCTTACATTGAATAGATCTTAGTGGTTTGAATCAGTTCCTTCTACCCCGCAGGCACATCATGAAGCCAATGCTGGGCATTTCGTCGCTGAAATTTAGTGCCTTGAATCCACGCTGTGTGTGATTGTATGCAGAGGTCATTGTATTCCCTGCAAATCGATGGTAGGCTTCATTTTTGACCTGCACAAGAATACAGCCAACGTAGGCCTTTCTGTCGTCTTGTAGAGGAACCCAAACTAGAATCAGGATATTAACCCCGTTAAAGCCAGGGAGAAAGTAGCAAGCTGTACAGGTCCTATACATATTGTAGATATCTTTCGGTGATGGCGCAGTAACGCGGCGATGAAGCCGGTTGAAGAACACCATTCCAGAAGAAAGCATCTCACCAAAATCCAGTTGCAATGAATCTCCCGAGACTTTCAAGAGATCTTTCAAGACAGCATGCCCAATCAGGTTCTTGAGAAAGCTCTGGAGGGGAAGAGGCTCAGGGAACCGCAGCAATGAAGCAGTATCGAAGGCAAGGAGAAGAATGAGTCCTGCAATGAATTTACCTATATCTCCTACACTGACACTGTTCCAGTAGCGTTCCTGATCGAGCACTTTAAGAGCTTTGAGAAGTGTATCTGCCATCATCATCCCATGCTGAAAGGTAGCTAGGGCCAGGATGGGCTCACCAGGTTGCAGTACCTTTAGTTGCTCACAGTCGTCTGAAACATCGATTAATGTGTGCATCCATTGTGAAACGAGGGTTTCTGCAAGAGCAAAGTTGGAGATGGTGAAAGGGATTGGGTATGATAGGAGTCCGGTCTTTCTATCAAATTCTGCATGTGCTGCTGGGTTTGGTCGACACTTTTCTTTGCAAAGATCGACCACACCCTCATAGGTACTGCCCTCTTGAAGCAGTGCCCCCCATAAAGGGCGACCGAAGTTTAACAACACATTCCAGAAAACCTTTGGTATATCAAGCTGGGCTGGGTTTGGTGGCGCATAAAGATTTTTTGTGAAAAACTGGTGGTGGGGGGGGGGGGGGGGGGGGTTTTTATTTTTTTTTTTTTTGTTTTTGTCTTTATTGTATTTTTTATTATTTTTTTTTTTATTATTTTTTTTTTTTTTTTTTTTTTTCTTTTTCACTAGCAATAGCAAATCAACACAAAAGCGAGACCAAGAAAGACCCCTAGCGCGAGGCTTACAAAGAAACTATTTGGCTAGACTTCCTATTCCTACACTCGGGGGTTCTTTCTTATCCTTCCACCCTTATTTCCTTGCTCTGAGCTTTGTTCTCCTTTGGGGCAAAATCTTATTTTTTCTGTGTTGGGGGGAAGGGGGCTTGTAAGGTTCTTCTTATACACACCAAACAGCTCGGCGCTGCCGAGGAACACCTTAGCTTAAGCACCTAGACCGGTATCAAGAGAAGAGCCAACAAAGCCAGTGACTAGTGGCTAGTTTTGCAACCCAAACCAGCATCACGGCACCTTGTTTAATCCGGGAGCACGGAAAGTCATAAAAAATAGGGATGCTTTAGTTCTTTTGTCTTGTCAGGTGATCAGAGCCAAGGTCTTTGCGTGATAGATGCTCGTATTTAAAGGAGAGAGGAAGTGGCTGAAAACCAGTGTGCATTCATTCTTTTTAGCGTGTCATTGCCATGCCCAGGAGTAAACATAACTGGCAATGTGGAGAGGGGCAGTGAACATGTGCCTGTTTAAATGAAAAAAAAAAAAAAAAAAGTGCTAGTCATGGTTGCGCCTACGGGAAGCAGCGACAGCCACATCGTAGACTATAGATCGCACACAATGACCATGAAACAAGATATCAACACGAAAGAAAGACAAAAAAAGCGGCAAAAAAGGAAGAAGAATACAATGTAATGTGCTAGATAAAAGAAAAGAGCAAACGCAAATGACGGGGAAACATTGATAAGAACCTACTCGAGCAGAGGCAGAAAGTGAATGAGGAGAGAGACCAAGAAACACGAAGACAAAGCTGGCGGCCAGAATAAAAAGAAGAAACTATAAAAACAATTGAATCAACACTGCAAATGCTCCCAATCCCAGGTCTAACCAAGTAACATACCTAGCAAACAAAAAAAAAAGACATGCTCGAGTACTTCATCTTCGCCATCACGCTCACCGGCCAGAAATCAACACACCAACACGCATATAAGTCGTTAGTCACACTTGAATTACGCTGGCGTTACTGTTCCATAGGGTGGAGCAGCAGCAGATGTGGTTGTACCACCTTGAGCAGCAATAGGCTCATTTGCCAAATTGAATGTCCAGCGCCCTAAGTATGGTGTGATTTATTAGTATTGAGGTGTTTGGACAGAATGGTGCATCAGATATTGCCAAAAGATTCTGCTCACCTTTAGCTAGCGTTTCCGCTGCATACTCAAGGAGAATCACACGGCGCTTGTTGCAATACGCTGTCTTGTCCTGTAGTAGAAAAAAGCGGTTAGACCGATGTTTTACATCACGTGATATGACGTCACCGAATCATCAACTTGATATGTGGTGAGAAAGAATAGAGAAGGGAGAGGAGACTGTATATGTAGGGAAAAAAACATACCATGATATCCGTCTTCTGCTTGGCATCCGCTAGCTCAGCCACAGGCTTTTCAAACATGTGGGACAGGGCTTCAACTGCCATCTCGAGATCCTTCTGGTTGTCTTCAAACATCTCAGTGGTGTTGTTGCGAGCGAGATAGTATGCAAACGCATATGTCCATTTGAGAGTCTGACGGCAGGTTTCGACAGCCTGAGATGCAGACTTGAGGTATTGCACCTCAACCCATGATAGGCCGGATGCAGCCTGGAGCTGAACCATTTTATTCTCAATCCGAATTGCTAGTTCTTTGTCGAGACGGGCAGACTGCTCATGATTGGCGTAGCGGTTGTAGTAATGGAGGTATCTTTGAAGGGAAACGCGGCTCTTAGCTTGTGCATCACGGGCTTCGGCGCCGCTCTTCTCCTCGTAGCGGTTGCAGTTGTACCAACTGGTGCCATGCTCATTCCACGGGCCCATGCACATCCAGCAGAACTCGTATCTACACTTTCTGCATGTCATGTGATTACATCCTCCGTTCTTCTCTATAGTAGAGTTGCATTGTGGGCATTCTTTGGTATGAGCAGAGATCCAGTTTGCGGTCTCACTATCATCAGCGCATTTTTTGAGCCATCGTTTGACGAGATCACATGGTGCAGGCTGGTGATCACCAAGCAAGCAGCCATAGCAGAAGCGATAGCCGCAAAGGCAGGCTACGCTTGGAACAACACGGTCTAGATCTTTTCGTTTGATACTGCATTCAATAGCATTGGGACAGTCAGGTGCTGGGCACCACTTGGCTTTGTTACTGTCCTCAACATAAGTTCGATCAAGCAGAGAGTGATAGCGATCCTTGAGATCAGCCGTGACAAGGAGGTTGAGAGAGTACGCATCAAGGATGCGACGGCAATCCTCGTGAGGGCACTGTATCCGAGCGGCCTCACCCTCTCCGCGGATCTTTTGAGTAAGATACTGGCGATAACAGGAGACACAGAAGCGATGCTCGCACTTCATGGCGAATGACTCGAGGCCTGGTTCGTCATCAAAGCAGATCTCGCATGTGAATCCAGGAAGGGTCTGGATTTTGAGAGGAATGTTGGAGGAGGAGGCAAAGCCCGCATCCTCGAGAACCTTGTTTGGACGATCCATGTAGTCCTCGATTAAGCGTTCCTTGTTCCAGCGAAAGCGGCGTAGAAGGATAGCGACCTCATCTCGTCCAAGATCGAGAATCATGTTGACTTCGCTGATATCATTGTCCTGCTGTCTCTTAAGATCGACAGGCAGCTTGACCTTGTAGGCAACATCGGTGTACTTTTTGACTTCAGAGGCTTTGTCGGTAGTGAAATCAGCGTCTGGCTGGTAAACATCGAAATCGTCGCCTGATTCAACTGCACAGAGTTAATATAGATTCCAAAACAAGACCACGTGAAGAGGCAAAGGAGTTGTGATTAGTAAAAAAAAAAAAAGAGGAAATAGAGCCTTACTTTCAATGTCGCCATTAGAATCAGAATCGTCATCATCAACCATAATATCGTCATCGCTAGAAAGAGAAAGGTATTCAACCTCTTCATCGTCGGAACACATGTTGGTATCGTTATTGCTTGGTATCGGAGTAGAAGTAGATGGAGGGGCAGCGAGGGAGTCAGGGGGGCAAGAGGTAGCAGTAGCGATAGGAACAGAGACGGGAGGGACAGAAGCCGAGGTTGAGTAAAGATTGTTGGGAGGAGAAGTAGGGCTATCGGTAGAAGATGTTGTAGACGTAGTTTCAACAAATGAGGAAGAATCAGGACTTGTGGTTATTAAGGCTGCTGAAGCTCCGGCAATCTTTTTGTGGGATGGGGACGAAGCTGTTTGCGAAGCCTCAGCGGCCTTTCGCTTTCGGGTTAAAGACGGAATGGTGGGCAAGTGTGTAGCTAGAAGTGGGCTTGTATATCATGAACGACACTGATTCTCTCCTGGGAACGCTGCTGCCAATGATGATGATGCTGATGATGATAATAAGAGGGATGAAGAGGTGTGGGAGCGAGCAAGGCGAGGCAAGCAAGGCAAGGATAGACAGGTAGGCAGGGTAGGATGGAAAAAAAAGCCCCAATCAGCGTGACAAGGGAGACAAAAAGTCGAGGGTTGGGTTCCAGTTCCTTTGGTTGTTGTACGCAGTGCTATGCAGCCGATTTGATGGGATAGATGAGAAAGACAAAACAAAGATGATGAAGCGGCCTAGTCCTGGCCCTGGTGGTGGTTGTGGCAGTAGTATCGGAATATAAGGTAGAAGCAAACAGGAAATATTAGGGCGGGCGCTTTAGGAAGCAAATAGGCTGGCGAGGTTGGTGATACAAATGGAAAGAAGAAAGGCAAAGAAGCGAATCAATCAAAAATTCAAAGAAGGCGAAGGCCAGGTGCAGAAAGCCAGAAAGAGAGTCTAGAAAAACATGTAAACGATGTGCTGGCTACTGTGATAAAAAAATAAATAGGAGAAAGAGAGCATTATTTCATCAAAGAAACTACGAAAGAAAATGACGAAATGCCGATTTTGGCGATGGGCCGATCCACAAAAGCAGGACGGGCGGCTTCAGGCGGCTGCGCTCCCCTGCTACAACTTGCGAGGGAAAAAAGACATGGCGTTGTTGCCATCGGGTAATAATCGGCTGTTTGCGTGGGTATCTGCGGTAAATCTTCCGGGGCTTATCGGCTTATCAGTTCAACAGATGCCCGTCGAAGTTGGCTGTGGGTGTATTAGGCGAGTTTGCTACTTGGCACATAACAAGCTGGTAGACATAGGGTCAACAAGTACTAGCTTAGCACATGCATGCGTTGTCGGGCGGACAAGGGCTTAGAGCTAGGTGAGCTGAAGGCAACGGCCAGGGTTGGAACCCAAGTCGGCCAGCTGCTCGTCATATACGTGAAAACAGACGAATACAAAAAAGCATTGATAAGCCAAACATTGGATGCGAATGATGTATTCATGTACAGGAAAGGAAACCTTGCATTACTTTCTTGATCTTGACCTCCCAGATAATTCCTGTCTTAACCCAGAACGTGGTTGGCCATGGACACTGTGACACAAGTGTTAGCTGTCCGCTAGTGGTTGGCAGGGATGGGGCACAATTGCAAAGGCAATAATAAATAAGAGGGCTAGGAGGGCAACATACCAGTGGTGCCAATGTTGTCGGGTTCGACGAAAGCCTTGGCGACCTTGCCATTCTCAATGACCAGGGCGTAGCGCTTGCTACGGTCGTTGCCAAAGATGGCCTTGCTATCAAAGTCAAGCTCGAGAGCCCGAGTGAAAGCACCCGAGGGATCGCCTAGGAAGCGGATCTGCAAAAGAGGCAGGCATTAGTCAGCTTTGATGCTGTTGCATACAGTGTATGGGATGTGCTGCCAACAGGTTGCCAATAGCAAAGGCATACGTACCTTGGTCTGCTTAGCGGGGTCCATCTGGTCGTGCCACGCCTTCATGCTATACACGTGGTATTTCGTTAGCAAGAGTTTACCTAGCGACGGAATGTGGAAAGCTACTCACACAAAAGCATCGTTCACAGACACTACAAACACCTGGCCGGCTTGCTTGAGCTTGGGATGGTTCATGTAGCTAGGCACATGCGAGCTGGAGCACGCGCCAGAGAAGGCAGCTGGCACGCCAATGATGACACCGTTGTCGCTAGCAAACTCATCACGCAGGTTGACCTTGTTGCCCGGCGAATCTTCGCACAGGACCTCCAGATCGGGCACAGCATCGCCGACCTTGACGAAGCGCTGCGCCGAGCTAGAGAAAGCGCGGGCGGCAGCGGGACGAGGGCCTGCGGCAGCGGCGAAGCGCAGCACAGAAGAGCGGAAGAGGGACATGGTGATGGTGGAAATATCAGTGAAGAGCAAAGTAAAAAAGAGAAGAAAAAAAAATCACAAAGTACAGGGGCTTGTGTGTACGGATGCACAGAATTAAAGCATAGAGCACGATGTCGAAATTTCGTGGTGGGAGTGGGGAAGGCTGTGGTTCAAATACTGGTAACCTACTATAGTATTACTTGTGCATTATCCACTTCTGACAAAAGCCAGGCCTATCGAGCTGACAGCGCCTCCCCTAAGTGAAGTCTTTGGGTAGGGGCTCTTGTCTCCTAGCAGCAGTAAAAGGAACGGTACAACAGAGTGGAGTGCGTGCAGCTCATTTCTGTACCAAGGAGGACAGAAATGAGCATGCAAATCAACTTGATGAGCTCCACAAATGAAGGGACACGACGAACAAAAACCCATGTCTGTTCACCACCAGTGGGCCGCGATGCGGCTCTTTAAGCTCTTGGCCGTGAGGGTTCTTTTATTACAACATAGGCAAGGCACTTTGGTTGGGACTTCACGATGTATGTTCGCGCATTAATTGGCATACTCGAGCGTTGCTTGTAACGTGCTTTACCTACAAAAACAAAGCATTACCATCCTCTTGATACATAGGACAAAAAAAAGAGAGCCCACCAACGCCGACGTAGGTAGGAGAACCCGAGCGCTCACTGCCCTCTTCTCGTGATGCACATACATACGCCAAAAACAAGCCTGACGTAAAACAGGAGTCACGAATGATAAACAGCAGCACAGCTCGCAAAAAAAATATGGATTGGCAAAAAAGGGACCACGCAGGGCTGCGGACATCATTACTGGTTACAAGTCTGGAGCGTGCTAGCCATTTGTAGAAGATTTGGCAGCGGAAAGAGAAAACGTGAGTGACAACGCAAAATGGAGATGAACAACTGCTGGCCGACTTGGTTATACTGAGCAAGGGAAAGTGGAAAGTCGGACCAGATGCAAAATAAAGGGGTATCAGACAGGTCTCAAGATGGGGATGTCTTGAGTGCATGTAAGCTATGTAAGCGGCACCCTCAAGTGTAACGGAATCGAGAGAGATCAAAAGCCGTACTTTCGAAGGGAGGCGAGTCTTCATGGCTTTCGTCATCAAGAAATGGAAGCATTTCTTCGCTGCCCTGAAGGTCATGTACACTACGACTACTCTTTAGAGATGAGCCAGTAAAGCCCCTTGCAACGGGCGCCGAGGAAGACACAGAACTTGGGCTGGGGGTGGGACTGGGACTGGGACTGGGGGCTGGCGATTTGGAAGAATGGGCAAGGGAACTGGTAGAGCGGGTCTCCCAAAAAGACTTGATATTGCGTAGGGATGTAGATCTCGACAGTCCGGGCGTGCTTGACACGGTTTTTAGCGCACGTACACCCATGCGCTGCAGTGGGGTCATGCGAGGGGCCGATGCAGCACTTGGAGTGCTGCTCTTCACCAGATTAGGTGTAGAAATCAAGGGTGTTTTGATGGGGTTAGGCTGGCTTGAAGACACAGGGGTGTGACTGCTTTTAGGCGAGCTGTTGGCTGTTTGGTCGAGCTGGCAGGTGAAGTACGACAGCCCAACACTTTGCTTTGTGGCATCAACTGTTTCTCGGGTGCGGGGAGATTGTGGCGGAGGCATCAGACAAATGCTGTGCCGCGCTGCTTTGCGCGGAGATACCGGTGTGCTCTTCGTTGATGTGACTCGAATGGCCAGATTAGGGGCCTCACCGTTGTCTGTCTCCTTGGTTTTGTTCAGGTCATCAAAAACCTTGAACAAACTGTTGCGTCTGGGTCTTTGTGGGGAATGCCACTGGTCTAGCTCAGGTAACGTCTCTAATATCTCAGAAGCAGCCTCATTTACAGTTTTGGGTGGCGGCAGTGATGGCGGCTTTTCAGCGGCCGCTGCCATAGATGTGACTGCCTCTGCCTTGGCCGTAGGCACTGGAAAGAATCTACTCCGCTGCTGCACTGGAGTTTCCAAAATCTCACTTTCCTCAGCAACATCGTCATCGCATAAACGCGCTTTCTTTTTAGGGCGGGGCTGAGTACCAAAACCAATGAAGGTTGGCCCAACACTGCGCCTGTTTGGGGTGGATGCTTTCTGTGACAAAGTAGGACTTGGAGTGGGGGTACTATGTTGATCTAGGAGATTCTGCACGGGTTCTGTCTGCCGACGACGGCGGGGCGACCGCCTGGGAGTGCTGGCTTCCTCGATGTAGGGTCTGGGCAGAGGAAAGACACGAGGTGCAAGGCCATGGTTGGTTATTTCAGCAACCTGATCAGGGTCAACAGAAAAGCAATTGCTATCCATCTCACCCATGGGGATTCGACGGTTAAAATATGACGTAATTGCACCTGGTGCAGGTGAGCCTGTAGTTGGAGTTGATGTCCCAGAGCTAATTGAAGTGGCTCGTCTCTTCCTTGGCGATTTTGGCATGTCGCCTAGTGGCTTCTTGGTCATAGGATCAAGATCGCCAGATGCAATGAGACGGGAGATCTCAGGCTCTATCCAGGCGCCAATGAAGGGCATGCCATCAGCAGCCCCCGTTTCGTCGTCATTTAACATGACCATTTCACGCTTAATGGGACAGAATACTCGTTGGTGGATAAAGGTGAGCTCAGCCTTGACAAATTCTGTCAAGTAGTTTTCAGATACTTTGGACTTGCCGTCAAACCGCAACATTTGAACGATCCGCTCGGGTGTTTTGTGATTGCGGATTAGGCGATATGCAGATTTCAGGCCAATCCCGGGTATGCTTGCTAGATAGTCGCAACCGCTCAGTATACACATTCTGCGGAATTCAGCATCGGACCAGCCAGTCAAGCATACATCACGGACGCGGCAAAATTCGGAGCGCGAAATCTCTACGCAAGCGCCGTAGTTGTCTAGTTTGGTGATCAGCTTCTTGGCGCCGAAGACAAGCAGATCTGAGTCTTCAGACAAGATGCCGTGGATCAGGCCCAATTTTTCCAGGTAAACCAGCTGAGCATCGGCTTCGTATGGCGCTACCACGTAGGATATGTTTTGCTTTTTGAGTTCGTCAATGACAGCACGAGCCATTTCGGGCGAGATGTCGATGCATTTTTGGAATTCTTCTTCTGCTTGTCTGTGCTTGCCGGCCTTGAGAAGCTCCATGCCGCGTTTCTTGCTGGCTTCACGCTTGGCTTCACGAGATGCCTCGGTGATTGCTTTTGAGGGCAGAAAATCGCCATCGAAGACTAGATAGGGTGTAACGCCAAAGTGTTGCAGCATGCGGACTCGACGCATGCAATATTCGACGTATCTGTAGACTTTCCGTTAGCACAGAAGACAGCAGCATTGTAGGGGGGGAGAGAGGGTAGGGCAGATAGGGCGAAGAATGTAAGCTTAGCTTACTCACCGTTTAGTTGGTTTACCCTGAGCAAGTAGAGAGGCACATGAAATAGCGGCTTTGTGGAGCCAGCCATAGGTGTCAACGCCCAGCGTTTGGCCATTGTATCTCTTCAAGGTAGTTGAATTCTGGATGCTCTTGAGCAGAACCAAAAGACCCTGGACACCCATAGTGGGCGGTAGTCATGAATTTAAATTGGCCCTTGAAAGCGTGTAAATGTATGTCTGGGCCGAGTTTAGAGAGGATGGCGTCTCTAGTGGTTGATTGGACGTGTGGCAAAAAAATTAAGATTGACGTTTGGTTAATGGTCTGTAAGAACAAGAAGGCGGCAGTTCTGGGAAGCAAGAGGCTGAGAGAGCGAGACAACTAGACAGCAGGACAGAGGCAGGCGGACAAATGCAAGGCTGTCATTTCTGGTCGGAAGGAGGGCGAAAGGAAAGTAGCAAGAGCAAGAGCAAAACGGAAGAAGTGAAAGACGAGGATTGGGAAGGTGGAAATCTCTGACTAGCAATTCAGAGAGCTTTTTGGAGTGGCAGAGCGCCTCATGAGGCTGAATTGAATGCACGACGACGGCTGCTGATATTGAGAAGGGCGCCCGTCACTCTTGTGCTGGCTGGTTGTTGTCTCCCTGCTAGGGAGGAAAACAAGCAAGCGCGTGGTTTCCCAGGAGAACAACGATGAAACAGGCCGTGGGCAAAAACGAGTGAACAGCGCCTTCGCCCGGCTTGTGGCCGTGGGTGAGATGAGGGTGAAAGATTGGCTGAAGCAGAACACTGGGCGGGTGACATGTAACCACTGGAATGCTCAAGGGAAAGGGAAAAGTCAAGGTACAGACAGGATAGCGTCGGGAGAGATCCGTCTTTCATAGAGCTTCTCTGCCTTTTACTATCCGCCTCTCAATTAGGGGCCAAACTGAACCAACGCGCTATGTCTTTTTGGCTAGCAACCATCGGAAGTTTTTTGCGCGTTGCGTTGCCTAGACAGAGGGGCAGGGCGGGCGTCGTTGCCATGCAAGCCTGCTATAGCCGTCTGAGTTACAGGGCCTCCCCAGCGTTCCTCCCACTGTACCCTTAGTACCAGGGTTATCATCAATACAAAATGGGCAAGCACATGGGCAGTCTTGATGTTCACGCCCGTAGGATTGCCATGCTGAGTAGTAACTAGTAACTGGTCCTAACGTAATGAGTAGCCCAGAGCCTTTCCATCTAGTATTTGGCACCGGCTGCTTGTTGATAGCACTGAGATGCTTCATGGTTATTTGCTTCAGGGCGGCCATCTTGCTTGTGCAACTGCCGTGGGCACCAAGTCTAGTGTTACAAATGTAAGTCTACTCTTGGGAAGGCGTGTGCTAGTAGAAAGAGGTACTAGTTTGTACCAATGTCTCTTCTAGAGCCAGGTATAGAGACATGTCAAAGTATGTCTACTGGAGTGACCTGTGCTAGACTATATAGCTTTGGGCAGGGGCTGTTCTTAACATTGCGTTATCCATTATAAACCGACTTGACAGGACAGGTGACAATGTCTGTCATATGCACCTGCCAGCATCTGCCAGCTGCCAGCATTACTTCCATGCTGATCCTACAAGAAAATCCCATGAAAAAACTATCACCACCCAGTGTTATTAACAATTGACCTGACAAACTCCTTGCTGCTACTTTTCCATCATCCTAAAGTACTTTTCTTTGATTTCTATAACTTTGGACCCCAACCGTCTCTTCTAGCTATCCACTCTCGCCATTGCCCAAGTCTCTCTCCACAATGCCGACCACGTTCCAAAAGGTCAAGAAGCAAATCACCAAGAAGCGCATGGGCTCTGGCTCTGCAGATGCGCTGCACGAGTTTTCCAGAGACTCCAGGAGACTTCGCAAGGCCAGTATAAGAGACTCGAGAATGGCGCAACAGGCTGCGTTGAGGGGCAAAAGAGAACAGCCGCTTCGTAAGTACAATTGCTCTTCTGGCCTAAACGGGCTCAGAAAAACTCGAGGCTTCTCCGTGGGTCTTTGCTAACTCTCAACCCAACACTCAGTGGACCGGGCAAGCTTCTTCCAGACGCTCTCTCTGACTAAAGACGGCAGTCCGTTTACGTCAGAGGAGCTGTACCTTGCTGTGAAAACGTGAGTAGTGCATCTTGTGGCGATAAAATCCCATGCGTCACTGTCTGCTAACACGCTTGTCCGTAGCTATGTTCAACAATTTGACGAGGAGCTCGAGGAGGTGAAGAAGACCCGCCGTGCTGGCCGCCCCCCTTCAACTAAAGAGCACCAACTGCAAGTGAAAAAGCAGGAGTATGAGGAAGAGTTTAAGCTTGGCTTCTGTAGGTCACCCTTGCGCCCGAAAGTTTTCTGTTTGCCCTTCACTTCTAACCTTCCTGTAGTGGTCCCTGATCTCACAGCCGAGAAAAACATCATTATGCTAGCTACGTGGAGCGGCAACTGGGCCCACCTAAGCCATGTTGCCTGGGTCAGAGTGCCGCTGGAAGGCGAGGCCAAGCCCACCACATTTCCCCCCAAGGGATTCTGAGCCTGATTAGGGACTCGTTGAGAGAAAAAGTACTGGTCTGATTTCTTTGTCTGTGTCTTTTCCTTTGTTTTGCAACTGCATGCGCTTCATCTTTCATGCCCCCCTCTTCTACTACCATCATCGATTGTTCCTGTATCCAGCCAGAGTTGGGGACTTTGTGACAGAACAGACCAGGTCAGTTCTTTGCCAACGCAGCCTTTTCTTGTGCTTCGTGTGCGCCCACGTGCCTCATCTCCCCCTATGCGCTTGTCCCCCTTCCCCTTTGCCTCTGCTCTTTAGTCGTCGTGCTACGGAGGCCAGCCGTTCCTTGTTGCAGTAGGGGCAGGCCCCATTCCACGACAAAGAACAACACACAACCTCTTTCCTTTCTGGCCTATCGGCAATTCTCGGAGAGAGCAACCAGCCTGAAGGAGCTTTCCCTCTGCCAAGGCTACTAGGAGTGCTGGGATGCGACTCGTAGCATTAGGTAGTACACGGGGATTTCCCTCGACGGTTTCCTGTTTCTTCGTTGTCGTGCCCGTTGCCGACCCAGCGCACCAGGCAGGTTCTCTTACTTTGTAGCACGCCATACCGAGGATCTAGACCCAACGGTTTTGGGGGCCATTAGAAGATACACAGAACACCTACCATGCCATAGATGTGTATGAATGCATATGACTAAGGGGTTATTGGTCGGGTCTGGTCACACACAATGAGCAGGTACCTAGGTACATGTATGCCAGCTGGTCAACTGGGCAACATCTAGATCCTGGAGTGACTTGTCTTTCAACAACCATGGCACACGGATAGGAGGCGGAAGATACAACGTGGCAAACATGGCATTCGGGAAATTATATCTTGCTTTCTTTTAGCGTTGACTCAACACGCAACACACACCAATGCTGCAGGTCCTGATGCTGTTCTCGTACTTTATGTTGTCTACAGTGTCTCTGTTGCCTCTTTTACCTTCATTTCTTCTCCTTTTTGTTTCTGTCAAGCCACTCTCGCTCGCGAACCCGAGCCTGGCGTCGAGGGCATGACGCCTCTAAATGTCCGGAGAGGAATAAAACTAATAAAAAAGGCATACGGCAGTACATTACCGGCTTTGGTTGCTACCTACCTGGGTCTTTGCCCAATACCTTCACCGTCATTCTGTTGTGGCGTGTTTGTGCCGTACAGGCATCAAGACGTGTAGACGTTCATTCATTCACTCTCGTTCTCTGATCCAGCCAAGTCTTTCCACCTGCCCCTTTCTTTTTTTTTTCTTCGGGTGCTAGCTTTTCATACAAACAAGGCTGTATATTTCAGTTTCAAATGCACACACTTGACCTGCAGTCTCGAGAGCCGCATAGACCCGCTGCTTGCTGTCTCTTTAAATCCTTGTGTGCATTTCTTGGCCACTTAGAAGCCGCCAGGGGGTGCGGAGGAACATCGTGGTTTGCTTCATGTTCGTTTCCCAACGCTCCTTGGAAAAAGGGGGCACATCGTTCCACGCCATCTCTATCTGAAGCTAGCTCAGCTCCTGTACTCAGCTTCTGCGCCTGGCTTCTATTCCCGGCCTCTGCCTTGTGTATTGACGGCACTACTAAAGGTTGGGGTTGACTAGCGAAATGCGAAGAGCCTGTCCATGTACCTAATTGTCTGCATAGTACTTTTCTTGTCGAGGATCCCGAGCCTAGCTGTTGCTAGGCTATCTTGATCTTGATCTTACTCCCGGCTTCTTTTGGGCTTCTCTTGGCTTCGCCTGGCTTCCTCTGACTTCTGCACTGCTGCGGGATCTTGCAGCACGCAAAGAACTTGACCGCTATTCTGGAGCATTCCCCCCTCCCGTTTTTAGAGTAGAGAGGTAGTCCATAGCCAGACACTCAGAGCCTCGATTGTCTGACAATCAGCCGATTTTATGTGCTGTGTTTGAATCTGTGAGGAAGGGGAACTAAGTTTTGATGGCGGTGTGCTTCTTGGAGGTAGCTTTGTCGGAGTTTGTTACACAGGTATAAGCATGGTCAAGTGGCCCTGCAGACAGACGGGCTATAATTTTACCGGTAAAGCCAGCGCCTTTTTTCCTACGAACTAAACTAACTACCAAGTTTCGTGATGTCTTTCCTTGGCTATGATTCCCAGCGCATCAGCGTCTTCCCCATATCATGACCCCTCTCACTTACCCACCCCTCTATACATAACTGCTATGCCCGCCCCTCAGCTGACTTCTTGACATATTCCCCTTTGTCGCACAGTAGCCTTCCTTTTGTGGCCTGACAGTGCTTCCGAAGCTTGTATCTCGATCCGTACCTCGCCAGCACCCCAAGATTCCAAGCCGGGGGGGCAAGTTCATGCATGCTAGCAGTACAGCATTGCAAGCTGTCACTCTTACTATCTGCAGTAATGTGGAGAACTATACCTATAGCTCATCGCCTCTATAGCTACTGAAACGCAACGCTGCCTTCCTTTCTCTCGGCCCGGCTATGCAGTACTCTAGCTTGAGCAACAACATGAACCAACGAGCGAGAGAGGATAAAGAAGGAGAGGGTTAGAGCAAAACTGGGCACAAGATCGAGAGCTAGATCGGCCCACACTCTTTCTATTCCTTGTCTGAGGACAAGCCATTGTTTGACTCCATTACTTTCTATCCAGGGGACACGAGAGTGAGGGGAGAAGACATTTCCCAGGTCTCAAACAATGTGGTCGATACTGTTAGAGGCCCGCAGCCGTTGTTTAGAGTGTGTTCCTGGAAGCGGGCACAGTCAAAAATAACGAAGGGAGGGTTGCAGGCTGCTTTCTATGGACGGAAACCACCTGGGATGCCTGGGACAAACGATGAAGCCAGTGTGAGATGGACGGCGACTATAATACGCTGGCCGCTGCCTCCTCCTTGAGATCGAGAAAGCTTTCTATCAAACAACGAATACAACGTTTTTCGACAGATCCATCTACATACCTACACGCATCTTTTCCTTCACTAAACAGCCACTACTTGTGAAAAGAACCCGTTCTTTGATCCGGAAGAAGCCTTTTGTAAGTGCCTCTGTGCCGTCACATGATATGGACCCTAATGTCACTAACCCTACGTATTAGTCATCTCGTTGCCCACCATGTGCTATTACGTTTCTCATATCCGCCATTGCCAGAACTGCAACAGTGAATACACGGTGTTGATATCCGAGATGCTATGTCCGGCAGCTAATCACACTGGCGTCTTCGGAAATTGCGGCCTCGGCGCCGAGTCTAGGCAACGCCGCACAGCAGAGACATGCTGGAGATGCCATGACAACAACGTCCATCAGTGCCGTTCGCGGCCATTGAGACCGGCCATGGACCGGCGATTACCGCCCATGTACACACAAAACTTGGGCCACAACTATTAAACATGTGTTTTGAATTGGTAGTAGAGCTGGTCTCTTTGCCATAGCCATGCTTTAGAAACAACGAAAATAACGACTACATGATGACTACTTGACGACTCTGTGAATATGTGGTGTGTGCATGATTCTAAAACGGGCGTGGCAAAGTAGGAAAATAGGATATTTTTTGTACGTATAAACTCTGGGAATCATAAACTTTGACATGCTGAGAACAGCAACTATTGTACACATGTCACCCGCCTACACACGAAAGGCAATGCGTGTGTACTTGGATGATCATAGAAGGGAATTATCTTTTGGATGAAAGAATAACAAGGACAAGTATCTTGGAAACCCGACACTTCACATGAGGAACACGTGATATTCGGGATTTAGGAGTTCATGAAGCCAGCAAGGTTCTTCATCCAGTTGACATACTCGATCTGCTCTTTCCAATTGGCGTAGTCTCCAACAAATATGGCAAGCGAGTTGTCGATGCCACGCTCGTTGAGATAAGCCTCGGCCTTGTCTTGCAGCTCCTCATCAAGTGTCTCAAAAGAAGGGCCAGCATAGACATTGGCACGGGCGTGTGAGACTTCGGCAGTCGAGGCAAAGGCCTCCGCGGCCTTGTTGAAGTAGAAGAAGCTGTCAATGGCCAGCCCACCGTCCTGAGCGGTCAAGTCGACAGAAACGGCGCCCGGAGCCTTGCCGGGTTTCTCGATCACGGCCTGGATGCGGATGGGGGTAGGGTCCATGAAGTTGTCTGCCTCGTCTTCCTCAATCTCGTTCTCATCCTTGGCCTCATTCTCAGCTGAACTCTCCTCCTCCTCCTCGAAAGATTCGTCCTCGAGGAGAGGGTTGTTGAAGCCAAGGTCGGCAATGGAGAACATAACGGTGATTCTAAGCGGAAAAGAAAAACAAAAGTGTTAGTAACTTTTTGATTCCTGCCTTTGAAAGAGATATACATAATTGGACAGAAAGGAAAACACTTACTGTTCATCGCCCATCTTCTTCACTAGCTTAACCTCCTCCATGCCGGGAGTCTCAACCAGCTCGAAGCCGCTGTCCTGCAGAAACTCGGTAACAGGCTCGGGAATCTGGTCCTCTTTGGACGCTTCTTCTTCGAACTTAAGCTCTCTCTCAAGTTGTTTGGCCAGCTTCTGTGCAGTTTCGCTAGCTTGAAGCGAGGTTGCGGACACCGAGAAGTTGGCAATGCGCTGCGAGCGCAGAGCAACAGAGACAGTGGCCATAATGGGCATGCGACCGGCCATGACCGGGACACGGGGTAGCACGCGGGGAGCGGCACGGGTAGCCGAGCGAAGAGCAAACATTTCTGTGGTTGAGGAAGAGAGGTATGTGCTTGTAGAGTATCGAATTATCGAGCGAAGGAATTGTGACTAGCCTTGAGCTCACACAGACTGAATAGAGACAAGGAAAAGAAGGTGATGGCAAAGGCTTGTTCGTAGTGATGTAAGCTACCTAGAAAATCAAAGTGGGTTGCTTGCTTAAATTTCAAACCACCTTGATAGGAATGAAAATTTCTGGCTAAGATGATGACTAAGCACAGATACAGAAGCGACAATATGCACGTGACTTGATCCGTCTGTTCTAGACTTGTATCATGCCCCACAACTGTAGTACTCTGTGGCTCTCTAGGAACAAGCAAGAGTACCTTCACCAGAAATACATTGAAAAGGTGTTGATGGAGGGAGGAGGGGAGGCGCAGTTCTATCTCATTTTAGTCAGGTCTAGCTATGTCTAACTTAATATGCCAAGCTGGAAAGACGGACTGACAAAGAGTTTCCCGACATCCAAGAGACTATGAAGACTAGGAGATGGCCATATTTACATCAATCGAACAGGTGCTGTAAGTTCAAGGAGTGTTGTTCCCGACCCATCCCCAGCTAGTAAGAGGGATATTGTCGTCGAAGCTCATGGAAACTCCAAATGGTCGGGTCAGAAGGAAGGTCAGATGTGCAGTCATGTCTGACTAATTGTATTAAATGTCAAATCTAGGAGATATCCAAATGTCTGAGGGCTTGGGGCACGCACTGTCGGAAGCCTCCAAAACACGTACATAACGAAACACCATGTCCTAGTCTCATCTCGAGACTACTATTTAACTGATCAGATATGACTAGAAAAAAGGAACTGTAATATGAAGTGAGAGTATAGTAACAGGAGGACACATGGGACCTATGACTGCTTTGTAGCATCCTGTCTTTGCACTAAACTAAATACAAATTTGGCTAAACTCCGAACGAGCCACTATGAACAAGAATATGCAGTGTAAAGAGCGCGCGGGGGGGGGGAAGGGATTTCTGATGTGATAAAACAAACGACGACCAAGGTCAGGGACAACGCCGGGGCGGCTAAAGAGTCAGAGTGTGTAGGGTATCACGACACTATAAAAGTAAATAGGCCGGACAAAATACGGTAAGGAGAAATAGAAATTGGGGGGTCACGGGGTGACCGGACCGTGTAGTAAACCTTGATTACCATGGCCATTCAAGTCCCTGCGGCTGGAGTTGCCGACGAGGCGGAAGCCTGAGCTGCACCGGCCGCATCCTCAGCAATTGCACCGGACCCATCGGACAATAAATCATCAATGTCCCAGTTTCCTTCTTGCGCTCGCTTCAATACTACAACTCCTTTCTCGGTAAGGTCTGGCTTTCCACCGTTGCCGTTGACATGCTTGAAAAAGACAGGCGTAAATGGCTTTCCGGTTCGCTCACGTTCCCGGGCTTTTTCGCGTTGGGCCTCCTCCAGCTCAACCTTGAGGTTTGTCGCTTTGCTAAATTGCTTAGCACTAATAGCATCAGTGACTTTGCCCCATAACACTAGCGATTCATTTGGTCGTTGTTTCTCGCGAGGTGGGATGGTCTTAGGAGCTACACTGAGAGGGTTAATGTCAATGATGGTATGTTGTGCTTCAGGAGGATGGGAAGTCTAGAAATTGAGCAAGGGTCAGTCTGGTTGGTCAAACATTAGATGCCAAGGAACAAATGACATCATTCGTTTCTGCTGCGGAAAAAGGAGAAAGCTAAACTCAGACTTACAAAAGGCTTAGGACCAAGAGTGAAGGAAACCTTTTCCTTCCACGGGCCACTAAAGCGCACAAGAATATCTGCTTCTGGGACCTCCTTGATTTGTGTTTTGTTGTCGTTGTTGGGATCGTACTTGAAGATTATGCCTTCTACTTTGTTGACTGCCTTGCCGAGCCAGCCACCCTCCTCAAAATAGACAAGAATCACCTTGAGCTTGCTTTCGGGACAAGTGATGAATGTTGTATCGCTAACAGACACATTGAGGTTCCCGCGCAGGAAGCCGGCCAAGTGAGCTTCAGGATGTAGCAGTTGGTAGGTCTCGTTGCGCTTTTCTAGATTTATGAATATTCCAAGGTTGTGCTCGCCGGGAAGCACCTTGATGGTCGTGCCGGTGAATTTTGCCGAGATCTGATCGAAGCCACGAGCCGTGAGGCCGCGCTCAGGGCAGGATACATAGAAGGCGCTGATTGGTGGGTGGTGGGATGTCTGCTCGGTAAGATATGATACCCGCACGGGCTTGTGGCTTTTGGCAGCGGGCTTGTCGTGACCGGGAACTCCTAGTGAGACAGCAGAAGAAGATTTGATATGTGCGGTATGGTCAATGGCAGGCGCATTGTTTTCTGTTTCCCAGTTGCACTATGTAACAGATAGGATGTTAGAGATGGGGATAGCAAAGGACTTGGCAGAGAAAATAAACTGGTTGCTTACGCGGAAAAACTCGCCAAGACAAGAGTTGTAAGGCTTGCATGGACGGCCCTTAGCATACTTCAAATCCTTGGTGAACCAGAAACGCAAAACCTCAAGCATGCGATCTAGGGGATCATCGGAAGTGCCAATAGCGACAAAGGCATTAGGCGCATCAAGGTAATTCCAGTATTCGAGGTTCGGTGTGGGTTCAAGTAGTTGTGAGGGAAGCGAGAAACGGACGGCGGCGAGATCAGAGACACCAATGAACCTAAAGCGCAAGAAGAGAAGCCAAACAGGATTGCGGTTAGCCGGTGTTTATCATCAAAAATGGGTAGTCCCCAAGGTGAATGCATGCAGGGAAGAACGGAGCCTGTGGGAGAAACGGCGTGTGGTGCCTACATGGCCAGCCACTCCAGCCACTCGAGCCAGGCTCCAAAAGGCCCATCAACACAGCGGGCCAACGACTCCAGCCTGGCATGAGCGAAAGCAGAAATATTGACGCCTCTGGTGTCAGGTGTGTTGTCTTCGATCTCGGTACAAGCACATACTCGCTGCCTGGGGGGGGGAGGGGGGGGGATCCCTTACTTTTTCAAAATGGAGAGAAAAGTCCGCAGCTTGGACGAATCCGACTGTGTTTCTTCAGCCACGGATGACGCCATAGTTTACGGTGTAGTTTTAGATTGGGAAATGACGAAGATGTCGTGTACAGAATGAAAAACCACACAGCAGGTCTGCGTGGTTCATGAAGAAAAAAAAAAGAAATAAAAAAGGCTGATAGGGAGGGGAAGAAGCAAAAGGGGAAGGGAAAAAAAAAAGACTCCAGCGAACAGTATCAAAACGTCACTGCAAGCAGGAGGGGCGGGGTGAGGGTTCTAAATCTGGACTACGGAACGCAGCTACTATAACTAAGAGAAACAGTAAATTGCAGGGATAGTAGCGGCACAGACGCTGTTTTTTTGCCGCTCTTGCATTTTAAAGAGGGGGAGGGCGGGCAGGCTGCTTCTTTGAAAAACCGGTTTGTTGAAAACAAAGGCGACCACAGTGAGTTTTCTCTATAAAAACGCAACTACGGCTTGATGCGGCGGGACTGCTCGGGGGATCGATACCAAAATCTATCTGGAATAGGAGAGGAAAAAAAAAAGAGACGATAAATGCAGCAGACTCACTGAAGCCGTCTTGCCCTTCCCCCACACAGCATGATCCCAGTTCCAGTGCAAAAAAAAAAAGCATTACAGCACAATAGTCACGGCAACTGCTCTGTGCGGCCGCCCATTGTCACAAGTAAAATGTCGTCATGTCATTACACCAGGGGGAAAGTACGAACGCACTCGCTGGCTAACGACATGTGATACTTGCCAGACCAAAAAAGACTGTGAGATTTTACAGCACAGTGCTATCTGGATTCTGTTGCACAGTCCCAAGACAAGCTCAACGACTTACCTAGCTTGACTTGCATTCATCTTATTGTGATCAAACTCTCATCTGACCATTGCGCTATATGCTAGCTGCTGGCAATTCTCTGGAGACTTACAGGCGGTCTACCTCGTTACTACAGGATATGAGTCAATGCATCCACCGTTGCATGCAAAAGCGCGCGCACGCCGAGCGGGTGGTAGGCGATGTCAAGTGACGTCGCCGTTCGGATGATGGCTGAAAGTTCTCATGCGGACTGGTCGCTAAAGAAAAGAATCGAGCATCAAGAGCAGCGTGAGCGAGTGGGCTTTTGGCAACTTCACATTCACCAAAATGCTACGTGTGCATCGGACCCTCCATAGCATGAGCTTTTATAGACACAGCACACTGTAACGCACAAAATCTAGTGTCACCACCCTTTAAATCGACCTTGACATATGGTGTCTTTTGATCATGTACACCGTCACGCTGGGTCATTCGAAGCAGTCGAATCTAAATAACACTCGTATGGGCCGTGGAGCTTTAAGATTTTTTGAGCACCGCTGACTACCTAGCGGCGGTAGTCATCCAACAAATGGGTGTTCGTGGAGGGGCAAATTGAGTTGCTGATCACCAAGCAGCTCCTATCTTGACTACACGATCTAAAATGCAGCGCTACCGTCCTGGCGATGGATGCGCCTAACCTGGAGCTGAACCAACAATGCATTGTCTTTGCCCCTTCCGCGCTTCTCTCTCTCTCTCCCTCCTTGGTGCTCCATGCTTTTCACGGTAATTGCAAGGCTGCTTCGTGCACCAGCTGCATTCTCAGACAAGCTTCCCAATGCAAAGTCCCGTAGTGCTAATGCCATTTTCTTTTTCTGTGTTTTCCGCTTCATGCCTCCATTGACGATCTTGTCAGCAGTAGGTCGCCCCTTGGTTTCACAAAGATAGCAAGTCCGTCTCTTATCGTTTATCTTATCTTCTGCCAATCAAGTGCCCCACTTCTTTTGGCCACCGCTCTGCAATAATAGGGGTCCACTTTAGCCATTCACTGACGACACACCCCCCACCCTGTCTTCTTTGGGCCCGTCTTTGCCCATGCTCATGTTCATATTCTGTCTGACCTGGGCGCCTGCAGTTAAGGAGCAAAGACTTGAATGCCCATTTTATGTTTTCTTTTTCGATTTGTCCGGAGGCAAGCTGAAAGTTGGATGAACAAGGAAATTGGGGGCGTGCAGCGTTTGCGTCGAGAGCTTGTGGCGCATACATTGCCAGGAGCTTCCATGTTAATGGCTGGCCAGCTTCTTTCACCAAGGATGAGAAGCCAATTAGCTGTGGTATAGACAGGCGTGCAGCACAGCGTGCAACACAACATCCAGCATGCATCGATGTGCTTTTACATACGAGATTTGTGTCCAAGGTGGCTCACAGAGGCCTTGACGAAAATGCAGGGCTTGCTCCCTTGTCACAACGGGTGAACACATACTCATGAATCACACATGGGCGTTCTTCGCATAGGCTTTTCTTCCCTTCTTTTCTTTCCGCTACTTCTCTTCTCTTCTCCTTCTTTTCTCCCCTTTATCTTCGCTCGTGACCCGCTTGATTTCTGTCTTGCCCGCATGGCCGTCTTGTTGAACCAGACATTGCGAGAGTTTGGGTTTCCCATATTTGTTTTGCCAATGAACCCCCTCCCGTATCTCACGCACGCACAACATAATTTAGCCAGCCCATCAGTTCAGTTAATGCAGTTCGTTCAAAGCAAGTTGAACCAGACGGGGAGGGGAGTCTCTAGCCTGGCTAATTCACCCTTGTTGCAAGATGGATGGGGAGGGGAGCCCTGCCCCATATTTGCAATTGGTGCCCCTGTCCAACTGAGCTAGGCGGGACAGTGGGAGTAATATAGGAGGGGGTTGTGAAGCTGTTTAGGGTCTTTATCCCTATAATGACCCGGGGGTTTTTGCTTGCCATGTCTTGCTTTACTTCGTTGAAATTTGGAATACCAAGCATGCAGACATAAGAAACTAACTACGGCGACCTTCTAGCCTTGGCCTTATGCACAGCTACGTGCTGTGTAGAGAGGTAGGCTTGTCCAAGTAGAGAGTCTCTTTCCCGCCTCTTCCACTGTTGCTTGTTTCTCCCTTGCTACAGAAATGCACCTATTTCAGCTGATGAGGCTGGGATTTGGCAAATAAATTAGGCAGTTGAGTGAGGAAGAAACCCCTTCAAATAAGCTGAAAGCTTTTTTCAGGGAACTCAACAAGTAGACAAATGTAGTGGAGTGTGGCTTCCAGCTAGGTCGTCTGGCCAGGGCTTCAGGTCATTTGCATAGGGAGGGTTCGCTCGAGTATACACAAACCAATAGTAACAAGAGTAGGTACTTGACGGGCGGCTACAGGCATATCGCGTCTAGTGGTGTTTGTTTTGGGTGCTTTTGTTCATCATACACGGCACCTAACACCCGTTGGGAGGCACATGCATAAGCGTAAAGTGTGAGATTGCGAGTTTCGAAGATGAGGGAAAGGAGGGATGGCTTGTGAGTGTGTGAATGTTGAATGTAAAGGGAGGGCATGGGTGGGTGGAGGAAAGCGAGTGAGGCAGCGGGAGCATGACAAGAGGGGAAGAAGGGAGGAGCATATCAAGTGACCAGGCTAGGGGAGGGAGTGGATGTATGGGCAAACGAATAAATGCATTGCATACGCATGTTGTGTGTGTATGTATGTACTTTTAGCCAAGTGGCAAGAAGGGAGAAGGAGGGAACAAGGAAACTTGTCTACGAGTATGTTTAGGGCGCCTGTTTGGTAGATTAAGGTGTATCTTATTGCGTGTATGATGGTGTTCATGGGAGACTACAATGAGTGTGAGTGTGTGTGGAGGGGAGGATGTGTGTGCATGTGAGCAGTTGAAGTGAGTGAAACGAGTGGGTAAGTAACAGGCAGTTGGCCGGTCATGAGCTCAAACTCGACCTCAAACTCAGACAAGTGGCTTGCAGCAACAGTAACATAACAGCATACTCCTCCCTCTCCTTCATGTAGGAGCCCCACTAGATATGTGTGCATAACATGCAGGCAATGGCTAGATTCAGTGCTCTGGGGGAAAGGGAAGACAGGCCAAGCAAGGCAAACAGGAACTGTGAAATAAGTAGCCACCACGTTTGAAATGATGGTAGATTGACATGAGTGCTTGGGGACGGGGCAAGGGCGGGCTAGACGAGGTTTGGAAGCTCTAGTGAGACGCAGGCTAAGGGGGGGGAGTATTTTACGAGATGGACATGGGGATGGGTAGCAGTAGTGGATTCAAGATCTAGCGGTGGTGGTAGGTAGGAACTAGGGAGCAGGGCCTATAAAACATCAGGCGAGTTGCAAGCGTGGTTCTTGATTGTTAGGTTTGAGGAAATGGCAGATAGAATGTAGATGGATTAACGTAAAGGTGTGCGTGCACATTTGTGTGTGTATGTTTGCAATGTAGAAGACCAGAACGTAGAGACTTGGGCAAGCAATCCGGTATTATGTACGGCATTGTATCCAACACATAGGCATACATGTGTACGTAAATAGCATGTAAGGGTACAATGCGGATTGTGGAATGCTACACATACACATATGTTCAAACACTTCTCCCTATAATACTGCACATGCTAAATGAGCAGATGGCACCTTAGTACCTTGTAGCCCAGTCACCTGCCCCTCCATTTGCGGCTGCTTCTTTATCCCATCCTGGCTATGAGAATGCCATTTGACCTAAGATTCAAGAGTTAAGCGTAATGACATAGTAAGCTAGCAGGGAAGGAAGCCATCTCTTCTTTGTTTGTCGAGAGAGAGCGGGAGCAATGAATTAGCAAAAGCCTAGCATACGAAGGTGCAACAAGGCAAGAGTATAGTAGAGACAGAAACAAGAATAAAAATAAGCTCAGGATGAGAAAAGGAAGGGGAAAAAACGCCCGTCTAGTGTTTGGTGTTTTGCATGAAGTGGCTTTTGGTATTTGGAATTCTCTGTGGCTAAACCTTGCTGCTATATTACCGAGACTAAGACAATGGTGAGAGCGAGGAGAGAGGATGGGAGGGAGACGGGGGCCTCGGCCAGAAACCAGTCCGAGCACTTGGCCAACAAAGAATAAGGATTGATGGCTGGCAAGGATGGTAGTAGCAAGGTTGACAGGCCTGTCAGCTAGTTGCTTTCAGTATTTGACTTTACAACGCAGGCCTGGGCTTGGGTGTCTTCGGGGACGAGCAAATTGGAGGGGCCTTGCTCGTTGTTACGCCCATAGACATGCGGGTCGGTATGCGTGCAGGTGTTTGCACGGCTGCTCGCCCGTTGCATCCATGCGTGTCTAGGCTTATGACGGAGATGTGATATGTACATGTACACGTCCTGCCATACTATGCTGTGTGTATTGCGGGTTTATCCATGTCTAGGTACACACGCCCGAGCAGGTATCCGCAGGCCTCGTCTTCGCTTTTGAGGATCCGAGTCTGATGCTGCGGCAAGCGGATTGGAGATCCAGCGTGGCATGCGATTGCGTGAGAGAGAAAAAGAAAGGGGAGAGGGGAGAGGAGGGAAGCCCTGAGATACAGAGAGGGGCGAGCGCAGAACACGAGAATGGGCTTTCAGTCCCCCCAGGCTTCTCTCCTCCCTCGCATCTTTTTCATCAACAAAGAGCAAGCGATTGGGCTCCGAATGCGCAAGTGCGTACGGCATGTGTGTATTTACCGCGGCTGCACACTCGCTGTAAATGCATACTTCCAGCCTCGACACCTGAACATCGTGATCTCGCCTTTGCATTGCACTGCACATTACACAACAAACAAAGCTAAGCCATGCAGCTGTGCAACAGCCATGTCTCACCTTTGACCTCACTCCCTTCCTTCCTTCCTTCATTTATTCATCGTAGTAGGAATTAGCCTGCCTTGCCTGACCAGCTCGGTTCGCTTGCTCAGCCAACCTTATCTTTTCTCTATTGCGTCCGTTTGGCCAAAAGACCAAGGGCCAAGATGGCTAGACACTTTGTCCCCCTCTCCACGGAAAAGAGCACATCCATCCCTTTATTTAGAAAGGCGTCTAGAACATTCCAGGGCTGCTACTATGGTGGACAGGGGAGTCTGTCCAATCATATAATATTAACGGGCGGCTTTGCAGGCTACAAGAGACAGAGAGCGAGGCAAAGCATAAAGACCGATGGAGAATGATAGGCTGGGCTGGGCCTAGACCTAGACACATGGGGAATATGAGGCTGCTCCTTGGCTGAGCTGGGCTGGCCGGCGCTGACCGACTTGCTCCTTCGCTTTCTTGCCTTCTTCCTTGCTTGATTGACGCAACAAACACTCGCTCCTAGATAGGATGGGATGACCTGGCGTAGATGCTGCCGTATTGTGCCTTTGATTTCATGGTTCTTTTTGATTGCGGTTTGCCTATCTAGGCGTAGAGGCTGAGGTCGAGAGACAGGATAGGCCAAGAAAGAGAGATTAGAAGAAGAAGGGGAGGGGGGGGGGGACAGTCAAGCCTTGGTATGTACATCTGCGGGGTGGCTGATAAGTAGGATACACCTGCGCTCCATAGCATGCCCAAGGCGCCCACATGCCACCGTGTGAGTGCGGCTTGCTGCATGGTTTTGCACTGCTTTTGCGTTTCTCAGTTGTATAGTTTTATGTGTATAGTTGTGCGTGTAGTATCTGCATAAGTATGCATGTACACGCATATACGTCTACAGCACTACCTACATGGCTATCTGCAGGAAGCCTGCCCAATGTGAACCAAGGACAGCCCGGCCCGTGTGCTCGCCACCCACTCATCTACCAACTGTTCCTCTTTATTGTAACGGTCCTCGGATCTACCTGCTCGTCCCGTAACTTGCTTGACCGCTTAACAAACGCACCAATCTCGTCTCGCATATACCCCTCCTCTCGTCTTCCCCCTTCTCTCCCTTCTTTCCTCCCTCCTCTCAACAGCACATCGGCTACCACCATCCAAGCCCCTACCAGACAGGCAGACAACGCAGTGATTTGTCATGTTTCTTAATTTCCTAGCCTGCCTGTGGTTTGTGTCAGCCATCTCTGTTTTGTTTTGTTTTGTTTTGCACGTAGCTCTGAATAGCTATATTTTCTTGTTTTATTCTTGCTGTTGTTTTCTCTTTTACGTAGTTCTTTTTTATTTCATTTTATTTCCTTCTTTTTCCCTCCCCCTGTTTCCTCTGGCCTAGCGTTACAAACAATCTTATTTTCATACTTCTTGGACCAGACTCGAAACTTGTTGGAGGCGAATGTTTGCATGTTAGAGGGAGGGGAGGAGGGGTGGGGTGGGATGACTGGAAGAGGAGGGGTAGCTCGTCTTCAAGCCGCATTGTGCTATTATGCATGCTATATGTCACCGTATTGCTTGTAGCTTCCTACCGCTGTGCACGCAAACTGCAAAACGGCCTTCCACGTCTTCTATTTTTGGGTTTCCCAGCTTCTTTGGATGTCTCGAGTCTTGGGGCGAGCAGACTTGACTTGAACTATGACTTCTAGACCTAGACACGAAGGAACATTGAATGAACCTTGGCAAGACAAGCTAGGCGGCCAGTTCTCTCTCTTACACTAGTTAGCCCCAACGACAGGAAGCAGCATCAACACACATGGCACGTGGGCCTGCGATATTTTGTGTTTTCTTCTGTCTTCTCTGCCTTGTCTCAGGAGGGCATAGCTCGCTCATTATGTCTGTCCGCTACATCTGGTGGTGAAATCCAGAGGCAAAGATGAAGATAACGAGCCAATACGACAGCTACTCCGCTTTGCTCTTGTCCCTTTGGCTCTCGCTTTTGTCTCTGCCCGCCCTCCAGCCCTCCCCCCCTGCCTTTGTCTCGCTTGCTGTTATTCTCTTGGTTCCCTTTCTTTTCGGAAAGACGGCCCTGGGTCTTGTTCTTGTCCAGGCACCTGCATCATCTAGGCCCCCAGTCGGACTGTATGTATCAGCCAGGGGGTAGAAGTGATGGGGAGGGGAATTCGTTGAGTTGTTGTGGTGTGCTTTATCCTCCCTTCTTGGACTGGGGACTAGGCTGGCCGGGGAGAGAGCGGAGGTTTCCCTAGCACAGCTTGGACTGTAACGCAAGTGCAGTCAGAGGGCGGGCACACGCAGCCAGTCTGACAAGAAGAGTCAGCAGCAGACAGGGGGCAGGGACTCTATTTGCTGTATTCAACCATCACGTTGAATTGTCATGAATTTCCTAGCATTTTCACAAAGTGATCTTCTGTCTCCCTCATGTTACTTGCCGTTACCAACGAAAACATTGAAGCAAGGGCCATTAAAACATGGCATATCTTTTTCCTCGTTCATGTTAGTCGGCTCCTACCTAATAAAAAGCGCTGACCTCAACAGCTCGTCACATCATGCTTGCTATGTGACGGGATGAAGATTCAGCTGTGATAAGGAAAAAAGAATCTAAAAAAGAAGAAGAAGGCCGCATTTGGCAGCAATCCCGTGGGGGGAAGGGGGGGGGGGGGGGGGGGGTGATGCATCTGGAACATGGGAATGAGAAGATGAAGAGGGACAATTGATAGGCGGAGGGGCGAGCACCTGAGACCTCATGATGGCTATTGTTATCTGTTACCCTCCTGATATGCGAGATGACCTGAGGAGAAATGAAATTGCACAGTGAATAGAGGAAATATAGAACATGTAGCAAAAAGAAAACAAACACCGAGTCTTAACAAGCCAACAAGCTTTCCCACACTTCCTAGAAATGTCTTTGTTGCCTAAATGATATACTAATACACGTCGAATCAAACCACAAATGCACAATCACCCCCCCCCTCCTCCCGGCACCCCCTTACCACTGAGCACGAACCAGAGCTCTTGAACGCAAGGATGTGATGGAGAAATAGAATAATATATAGAGAAATTCTGTAGTGATGCTTCATAAACCGCCAAAACAGTTCAAAAAGAGAAAAGCATTAACGCCTATGAAAATGCCGCGTGCGTAAACCTAAAGAAGAACGAGTCCCAAAAGAAAACAAAAGAGCCCCTCTCCACTGCCAAGAAGAAAAAAATAGAAGGAGGAAAAGAGGAAAAAGAGATAAATAAAAGAAATAAATCTTCAGAGTGCATGTACACATGTAGAGCAAGCAAACAAACAATTCATTAATCACACCCAGAGGCTTGCCTAGATATGCTGGCATCGTGGTGTGGCAGGATGTTGTTCATGCAACTGAAACAGCAAACTTCATGCAGCAGGAAATAGCTAGCTAGAAAAGCTACCTAATCGCGCAAGACAACACAACGGCCGTGAAATGGCAGAAAGTGGAAAGATATTAGAATATGTCCCAAGAAAACTTAATAATCCATGTCAAATAGACTTGCAAGAAAATAGCAAGGCTAAACTGTCAAGATTCAAGGCGAAACAGGGACCAGCCGTATCTCGTAGATCGTGTCCGGCCGCTGCCGTGGGCTGCTATGGGTATCGTTTAGAATTGATGGAAGTGACAAAGATCCAGTCCCACTAGCTAGTGCAGAGACCGATGGCAATGCAGGTGGAAGCCGTGGAGAAGCCACCTTCAAAAGCTCCATGTCGTATGCTTGGCCCTCAGGCATTTGCTGCACAAAATCATCGTCGACACAAACCTCGATGCTGTTGGCGTTCACATGCACTAACCGCGATGTGCTAGTGTCCACCTTCCATTTAGCACCAATCCGCTGGCACAACTCACTCGCTGTACGCTTCATCAAATATGTAGCGCGGAAAAGGGTATCCTCGGGCGTCAGTCTAACTCGTGGGAGCTGCTGTGCCGAGTGCGTAGTGGGGGTTTGTCGTCGCAGGTAAAAACATGCTATTGCGTGGGAAGCAGCGGCTACTGGGGGTCGGTATGTATGGTCAACATCGGCAGCATTGGTTGGGCTGATAGCCATAGAAGGGGCGTGGCCTAGAGGAGCGCGAGACTGGCTGTCTGATGTACTTCCAGTGCACTCTGAAGCTGGCCACGAGTGATGATGCTGGCGTGATATATCGGAAACAGAGCCGTGGGGGCGCTCGTGGCGGTCTTCGTAAAGCTTGACCGGAAAAAGGTCAGGGTCGTCTCCCTCGTCGCCGGGGAGTACAAAAACTGTACAAGAGCTTGTGCTTCTGCTCATTTGCTCTAGGCTCCGTAGTTGAATCTGCAAACTTTCAGTTGGAGATACATAGCCAATATCGTCGTCGTTGCGGTCCATATCATCATCAATTTCGAATTTTTCATCGTCCATGGAGCGATCCATAATGTTGCGTTGTGATATACGGCCGCGTGCGGTGTTTCGAGGCCTCTTTGTAATGCGATCCTTTCGCTTAGGTGCCATGCCACGCTCAGAACCGCGGAGAGTGTGTCGGATTTTTTCAATGCTGCGGCGGACTCTATCCGAGTCAATAGCCAGTTTCCTTTCGGCGCCATGGTCACGGAACACTTTAGCCTTGCAGTAGGAGAGCTCCGAAAAGGTATTGCTGTTTGGGGTGTTGGCGTTGGGGTTGCTATAGAGCGAGGTTTTGGCTACTACTCGGACAGCAACACCCTTAACGCCCTTAGTTTGGCTGAAGTCGGTTGACAAAAAGTTGAAACGGGCGTTGATAGCACACTGGGCGTTCTCCAATGATGCGGGACTCCAAATCACGGAAAAGCTATCAAAGCTGTGGCGTTCAAGTTGCACCTCGGTGCCAAAGGGGCGTCTGCGGTCCCCTTCATCAATAAACTCGAGAGCTCTTAGTTGTCCACTGGAATAGCGGGACTCATCGTCAGTCCTGGTATCTCTTGTTTCTTTCCACAGCTCCCATGCTGCGGCCGGCTCTCTTCGCTGTCCAGCATCGTCAAAGGTCACACGAATGCTAGTGCGATACTGCACCTTCGACCCAGGCGGTTGGATAGTCCGTGACTGGGAGTCACAAACAATGATGCGATACTTTTGGCTCTTGTTAAGATATGTGATGGGGATTTCATCGTCCCGTTGTATCATGCTAGTAGGCGTTTCCAGCGTTGTTTGAAACCGAAAGGGTGACTGAGGGTGGCTAGGCGGCTCAGATTTGATGTGAGTCCCGGGTGGCATCGAAAGTGCAGGTGCGGATATGAGGCCCGGCCCTTGCATAGATCGGGGAGATTGCATATTGACCCGTGCTGGAGTTGGTCCAGGAGCTATGGAAGAAGACATAGTCGCGGATAATGATTGTTGTTCGTATGGCACTGGCATAGGAGTGTGATCATAGCGACTATGTTGACGAGGAGATAGAGGCTGGCTTGCATAGTTCGGCGCAGGGTGGTGATGAGATGACGGCGTTGAAGGATGGCTATGGGGATAGAGCCCAGCACTCGAGGGCGCCAAGTCTGAAAGTCGCCGGGGCGTGTTTTCGGAAACTGGCGTTGTTGAATGGGGGGGAGGGTGGGGGACAAAATGACCGTAGTAATAAGAGCTGTGCGAATGGTGAGATGATGGATGGCCCGACGCATAGTGGCGGTCAGGTATCCCGCCGGGCAAAGGGGCATTAGAAAAGCCCATCATGGTGACGGCGGAGTTTGCAGGCGCTGTTTTAGAGTGGGAGCGAGAGTGTGAGTGCGAGTGTCGATGGGAAGGTGGTGGGTGTGTTTGGGTGTGGGATTGGAATGGAGAATGACGGTGAGAATGGGGATGAGGATAAGTTTGAGAAAGAGAATGAGGAGGATGGGCGTGAGGGTTAACAGCAGAGGTAGGGGAAGTAGATGACTGAGAGGTAGTGGTAGTGACAATAGGATGGAGAGGTCGCTGATGTTGATGTTGCTGTTGCTGTTCCTTGACGTCTATAGGCTGGCTTTGGTGAGACGGCGAGTTCGCAGGGCGATTTGGAGGCACAACTGGGCGGCTAAAAGAGCAAGAAGACTTGTTAGTTAGCCATGAAAGTGTGTGGTTACAACCAAAGGCTTATATATAACATGGGGGAAAGCAAAGAGTGGGGGTGGATGGATAAAGAAATATAAATAATGAGGACTGGAGAGCAAAAGTAAAAGGCTACAGTGTGCATATGGGGATGGGGTACTTTGGGTAAATATGAAATCGGTTCCAGGAATCAAGCTGAGCCAGATCACCTCCGGTGAGAGTTTGGGAGAGCGGCAAAGCACGGAATTGGACTGGACTGAACATGGCAGGGGTGGAAATGATGTGGTAAGCAACAAGCTCAGGCAGGGGAGTTTTTGTTTTCCTGAAAGCTGCTGTGCTTCTGTGCTATAGACTTTCTAGGCGGCAGAGCACGAGTACAGAAAGAAAGAGGGGGAGAGAGAAGAGTAGAGGGGAGGGGGAGAAGAGACAAAAAATGTGCTGATATAATTGTCTGTATATATATGTGCACATGTATAAATGTACATATATACATCTCTGTAGGAGAGGCGATCGGAGGTCGAATGATTATCTGAAGATCAGCAGTGAATGTTGGTAGGGCTGGGCGTGAGCGCCTTGAGTTTGGTGAGTGTGTGAGTGGGAGCGAAGCAGACGAGATATGTGAATGTGCAAGTGACATGGAGAGATAAGCCTCGTCTCATGCAGTGATGTGATATAGACAGCCGCAGCAACGACCACAGCGCCTAGTACGTCTTTTGACTTTAGTTTGATTTCACTTACTCGCCCGAACGGGTGTAGTCCATAGAGAACAATGAAGAGAATTCCGACGTCAATGGCGGCGCATCTGCGCAAGAGCATAGAGCATATTTCAACGGAGAGATCACTGACTATGTGTGAGCGGATAGGTGGACGAGCTCGCGGGTGGGCGGGGTGCACACTACTACTGGTCTCGCCGAATCAAGTCGGAAAAGCCAGAAATGCAGTACCAAGCGGGTTGTCAGAAACGAATGTATCTCGAAAAGAGACGATGGGCACTAAAAACAAAGAGCAGAACAAGATGGTGAGCGAACAGATGCTACTCGGCCAGAAACGCCCATAGACTAAATGAATGGCAGAAAGAAGACTAGAGATGCAAAAAAGAAGCCAAAACTCTAAGATAGGAGAGAACTTGAAAGTTCAGCAGCGTCTAGGGCCTGGATATGTTATTATATCAAACACCCCAAACCAAGCTGTCAACCAAGTCAAAGACTGATTGCTCAGACCACGTCCCGGTTCTGATCTGGTATGGCTCTGGCTAGTTTTTGTCAGTATGCCCTTTGGCTCTGGCTTTAAAAGGGCGGTGCTGGCTCTGGGTGGACGAGCCCATCGACAGTAGCAATTGGTGTGAAAAGAAGGATCAAAGGGGGGGGGCGTGTGAAGAAAGAGCCCAAAAAAAAATAGAAAAATGCAGCTTTTTTACTTGAGCAAGCTAAGCAGGGCCAGCAAAGACAAGGACAGCCCCAGCTGGAAAGGCTCTAAGGAGGACGGGGTGGACAGGGATGATGTAAAGAGAGAAGAGAGCAACAAGACCGGGAAGCGAAAAAATGAGAGAAAAAAAGGACCTGAAAAATAAACAGGACAGGGGAGGTGTCTGACATGCGGCTGCACGAAAAAAGTCAAATAATGCATATAAAAGACGGACAAAGATGCTGCAGAAGTAGGAAAAGGAAGGGAAGTAAGGAGGGGGTGTCACTAGCAAAAGGAGTAACGTCATCGACTCATCAACTCCGTTTTACCACAGGAGCTGAAATGGCAAAGGGTGGATAGAGGGAAAAGATAAAATCATGAAAAATGAAAGTAAAATGAAATAAAAAATGAAATAAAGTCGGCGTATAACAACAACACAGCGTAACATGGCACAGGGAAGAGGGAAAGGAAATAAGAAAAAAAAGCTAAGAGAAAGCAAGAAGAGGAGAACAAGAGAGGAAAACAGGGAAACAAACAACAGGCTCGCCAGAAAACAACGCCAGCCAGCAGCGGCGGCGGCTTGCTTTCCCATCTTGGGCCAAGCCTCAAAGATGCGGTCTCGCAAGCTCTTCTGGACGAGGAGGCTGAGGAAAGCCCCAAGCGTTGTCGTGAGGACAAGCACAGAGCAAGCAGCCTGTACTCATGGGACAGACGAATCGATAGCTAGTAGTCGCACGCATAGCACAACCAGCAGTAATGCAAAACAGACTACACAACAAGCAGGGCAAAGCATATATCAGGATTGCATTGTGATTGGTATGTGCGCTTGCATTTCACATATCAGGGGAGCGTGGCTATGTGGTGTTGTGAGCCAGGGCGGCCACGACCCAGAGTCTGCGATGCCGCTTTGCTGGCGACATCAGGAAACCGAAGAATCCATCACAAAAGCCGGCACTCTCCAAAAGAAATATCGGAATGCCGGGAGAGAAGCGAGTGATCAAGAGCTGGTCGAGACAAGACTGTGAGACACGCCTAAGAGAAATCGAGCAAAAGGAGCAAAAGGAAGCAGAGCCAGCTATGAAACAGAACATAAGAGAAATGGATGGCAAAGGAAGGGAGAGAGAGATACTAGGCCCAAGAAGGCAAAGGCAGCTAAAACGAGGGCCAAGAAACAGGGTGAGTTCTGGAAATGATGGTTCGTGAAGCAGCAGAGATGCACTCAAAGCAACGGAGGAGGCGAAAGAACCGATTAGCGGGCATCACAGGAGACGAGAAAAATGGGAAGGTGGGAGCAAAAAATTTTCAAGTCCCCAGACATGATGGGGCAAGAAAGAAGCCATCGCAACTGCAGTGACTAGGGAAAAATACAGCGGCAGATGGAACTAGGCGAGCTTCAGTAGAGCCAAAGCAATGGCAGAGCAGCGGCATATGCGATGGAACTGCCCCACTACTGGAGCCCTAAGGGAAACAGCAACATCACGACAGAGGCAGCTTCACACGGTGCAGCGGTCTGCTTATCAAAAAGCAATGGCACCCATACACACTACACGACGCAGAGCTTACAGTTGCAAAGGCCAAGCACTACGCACAGCATGGAAGCCTAGAGCCCCTTTGTAGCGAGAACGACTGCATTATAGTGGTGGCAACAGAAGCATCACCAAGAGCCGCAAGCAAAGCAAGCAAGCTGCTCTTGCTCTACCTGTCTGTCTGCTTGCCTGCCTGCCTATCTAGTCTAACGCGAATGCCCACACGGCATCATCCACTTGTCCCATACCACCCACCACAGGCCCAGAGCACTTGGAGCAAGAAGACAAAAAAAAGCAAAAAAGAAACAGTCTAGTGAAAATAAAATGCTTTCAAAAAACAACCAGGAAAGAGAACCTGGGGAAACAAGAGAGAGAGCGAGAGAAGGCGAACCAGCGGGACAAGCAGAGGGAGACAAGAGAAAACGGGGAAAGAACGCGAACCCCATTTGTGGCTGCCCCGCACATCTACCATCGTCAAGCAAGAGCATTGGTGGCTGAGGCCTGTGGCTAACCATCCAACGCACACTTTTCAACTGCTGTCAAAGCCAAAGATGGGAAGTCAAAGCTAGAGACCCAAAAAGCCGACAGAACCCCCAACTAACTCCAGCTTGACAAACCTGACACATTAATTTTCCATTGAGACACGCACTCAGGCAAGCCAACACAACAAGCAGACACACAACTAGACACACCAGCAAATAGACACGCCCAGAACACAGCTCTGCGTACTGCCTGCCCGGAGCCTGTTGCAGCTTGATTAGTCTGCGTTTGTGGCGTCCCAGCTTAGTTGGCGGTCTGTTTTGAGTTGTGCACGCACAGAGCTCACAGGCCATGATGCAGAAGGCGTTGTACATTAGTGCGTATGTGCTTTTCCAGGATAACACACGCTGAGGCAGGGCTAGCATTTGGTGGCTTGCCATATGGCCCTTTGTCATCCGTTCTACTCCGTCCGCGCCCATCTCTGCTAACAGCAAGGGGATTTTGGGGACTTCTTTGTTCCTGCTGGCTCGCCCTCCTGATTTTTTTCTGTTTCTCACATCTAGGGTCTCAATGACCTGCTTTTCAAGGTCGTGGTCAAACCTAGAACACAAAGAGATCTACAGCCCAGAATGGGGCTGCACAGGCATACCCGTTGATGACACCCGGATAACGAGCAAGTTTAGCGGATCGGACTTTATACATTTAAAGGGTACTTTTTTTTCCCTTTAATCCTTCGAAACATGTGACAACACATTAGATAATAGCTTCCCTCTGCCTAAAAAGCGGCGGCCAATCGCACAGCATACTTGCATCTACTGGCTGGCCAATCTCTCCTTCTTTCTTTCTCATCCCAGCGCCAGACGCCTTCCTCTCTCTTTCTTTCTACTGATTCTCCTTCTGATTTCTCGTTTTTGCGCTCCTCCACACGCCCAGCTGGAAAGGTTGGCACTAGCAGCTCCAGCTGAAGCTTCCTGCAAAGCTATAAGTGGGTGAGTCCTGCTCGTCGGTGATGGTTGGTCTGCGACTAGCCCATTCTAGCCAAGCTCGGGCCTTTGTTGCAAAGCTCCTTCGTCCCGCTCCTAGAAGGGGATCCTGGTCTTTAGTGTAGCTGCTGGCAGTTAGCAGCCCATGGCATGCCTGCCCAAGCCCACTAAGCCTAACTAAACCACTATGACTGCTATGACTGGCCCTTCTGAAGGCCGGGGAGGGGAAACAAAGACAAGTAAACCAAAAAAACCCCATGGGCTCAGACATTTTAGGAAAGATTTCAGACCTTTGGTGCGCCAACAAAAGCTAGCTTCAGTCTTTGGTGGCTTGAGCTAGCAAAACCTTGACCAAGAAAATCCGGCAAGACCAGAGACCGAAGCAGACAAATCCGCTGCGAATCAAGACAGACTATCGAGTCTTGTCACAATGCAACCCCCATTGCAAGCCACAAGTTTGAAAGTTTGTTGATTAATATGGGGACCAAGACACATGACCCAAGGAGGAGGTAAGGGAAGGCGTCGCAATTTGAGAGAAGACATCCCCGGAGCAAGCAAGCAAGCCCAGAGCCGAGCCAGGCTCGCTTCCGCTACTGTTTATCGAATCGCGCATTCAAGCGATCCCAGCAAAGTATAATAGGACCAAAATGCGAAGCTGAGGAGGGATAGAGGAGGCGGCTAGATCAGCATCCAAGAATGAGTGGCGGGGGCGTGTGTTCCCGGTGAGCCAAGAAAGTCCGAAGAGCCAGGTCAGGTGATTAGGCCGACTATTCGAGCTTAGTGTCAGGCCTACATCACAAAGGGACTTGGGCCTCAGAAGAGGAGAAAGAGGCTGAAGCTAGCCTAGCATCGCATTAGCAAGCAGGGAACAAGCAGCCAGTGCATGCCATCCTAGGCAGGGAGGAAACGTGTTTTTTGTTCTCATAAGGCCTTTGATATGTGTGCTGAGTTGCCTCGCCCAGAGCCATTGATGCCCATCATCAAGGTGATGATACGGAGTACAGAATAAGAGCGGGGTGGCATCCGTGCATGTTTACATGTGCGTATATACGTGTATGTACGTTGCATACGTAGCGATGCATCAACCCCAAGTCACTACCAAATCACAAGCCCGTTCACCTGAGACACATGCTCACCGAGACCATGACCGTGAGCGCGACCTTTGCGACTTCTTTTGTCATCCGTGTACATATGGATATAAGCCTTTTGCTCGCTAGTCAGTGCAAGTCAAAAGAAAAACCTCTAAAAAAAGCTTCGAAGTGCTAATGTTATTGCGTATCGCCCACCCCTCATTTCCAGCGCCTAAACTCGAACTTGTTTCCCAACTTTTACTACGGCCACCTCCACCTACCCAACGACGACTGGCTCACTAAGCCCCCTCCATTATAACACAAACTCTTTGTTTGGCCAGCTGTACTAGTGGCGAAGAAGATAAAAAAGCCAAAAGGGAGGAAAAAAGATGTGATCTAACACAGGGTTCTTTGCTACCAGAGTAAGCTTGTTAGTTGTTATTGTGTCTTCCAGCCTCCTGCTCCTGCTCCTGCCCCTCCTCCAGAGCCCTTTGTCATTCATCCAGCTTTCCTACTTTCCCTTGTTGCTTCCGAATAACTGCTACACATATGGCGGTCGTACCACGGTAGACCATACGCCAGGCCATACGCTCCGCGGCGTGCAAGTGGCTAATTTGTGGTGGCTTTGTCAATGTTACCTCTCTTTTTTTGAGGGGAGATTTTTTTCCAAATGTAAAAGAAGCCCATGTCTCAAGAAGCATCAAAAACAAGAGAGCTAGGCCAGCAGCAGACAGGGTATATTAAGGGCAGGAGAGGGGGAGGAAGATTGTGTGCGAAGAGAGCGAGAACTGAGAATTACAGCCTAGAGATGAAAAACAAAATCCCCCTGCAGTCCTTGTTTTCAGCCCAAGCGGACAAGACAGTTGCAAGACAATGGGGAGGGACTCTCCTCTCTCTTCTCATTCCCTTCTCTCTCTTTCCCTACCATGTCCTGCCTATCCCACTTGGCTTATCTAGCTGGCTGGCCAATGGGCTGACTGACTTGATGGTTGTCTGCACCCACGCCTAAGTTTACTATGCACTTTGGTTGGGGTGAGACTGCCTGGCCCCCTTCTCATGTGCATTTTTGAGCCAGCGGACTAATGGACAGATGTACGGATTGGTGGTGATGGTGAAGGTAATGGCGGAATATCATGTGTTAGAGATCGACCTACAGTCCCTCCCCTCTTCTCTCCTCCGCTACGCTGCCAAACCTAACCCAGATAATGCCATCGTTGCTTTTCCTCGCTTGTCTTGCTGGAAACACTAAATCAAGTCCTCCTGACTACTCAATTCCTTCAGGCCTAACAGTCCCGCGACTCCACGACTCCACGACTCACCTGATAATACGCAGGTCTTACTTCACCTACGCACTGCTGCGTTACTGCGTAAACATTGAAAGCTGGAAACCTAGCCCTTGCACCTCAGTCTTGTTTTTGGCCTTGCCTTGCTGCCACTGGTTGGCATGAAGTTATTGGCCACTGAGCCTTCTTCTCTCTTTTACCCGTCTGTTTCAGCCTTGCTTGTGTCTTTTTCTTTTCTTCTTCTTCTTGTTCTTCTTCTTCTTCTTCCGTTCCCTTTCCCCTTCTTTCTATTTTTTTCGGCTTGATTTTCCTTCCCCCTTCCTTCTTGCTGCCGGACAACTCAAATAGTCTTGATTTGGTTTAGTTCGCTTGCTGTTCTGCCTTGGCTATTTTGCTAGCAAGCTATCTTGAAGCTCCCTCTATTATTCCATCAAGCCACACCCTCCCCTTCTACTTCTCCCTCCTCCCCTCTCCTTCCTCCCCTCTCATTCCTCCCCTCATCTTCATGTATCTTACTCTTCATCTTCGTCTTTGTCCTCGTCCTCGTCTTCTCATCCCTACCCTCATCCCCATCTTCATCCTCTACTTCCCCTGTAGCTTGCAACATCCACACACATACAACGCCTGGGACCACTATTTGATATTTGAGTTTTTGCTGGTGGTAAACCTTGGCTTTATTGCTACTCGTTTCCTATAATGGCCAAGGTTGTGTGCCTAGCTTGCCAGCTTTTGATATGCGGTGAAAAAGAGCATCTGGGGGAGCAAAATGAAATAAAACACAATAAAACATAGGATTAAAGGAATACCAACAGCCTTCTAGTTAGCGGTTCAAGCTAAATTGCAAATAGACGTGTCACTTCTTGCTTGCTACGATACTGTAGCAATACTTGGTGGAATGTATTGGTACACATCCTTAGTGAATCTGGCCAATTGCACGTACTAACGTACTATCCATATTCTCGTCTGCCCACCCTGATACGGCTGGATTCGCAATGACAAAAAGCGAAAAGAATAACAACAAATTAACCCAAATTAATGCCCTTGGCCTCCCCGTTCGCCTCAACAAGTACCTTTTTGTCAGTCTTGCGATCATCTCATCGTCGATCTTGGCCAGAATAAAGTGGCTTGCCTTGGAAATAAGCCAGCGCACCTACAACATATGATTGGCCCAGGGATTCAGCTGGGGCGTGCAGCTAAGAAACCACGTTACAGCGCCACACCAAACTAGGGGTCTGTGTGGCGTCGTAAAAAAAGATACAGAAAAGGTGGATCTATATTTCTGTAACCCTAACACACAAAACATGCCCTGATGACAGTTCATTGTGCACGCAGTTTTGTCTTCTGCTTAAGGTAGAGATTGGTCTTTCCTTCGCATTCTATTTGGGTCTGTCGAATGTGTAGAATTTGCACATCAAAAGCTCTTGCTCGCTTTCCTGTGCTGATCAGTTTCCACAGCCGAGACGAAGGTAATGGAATTTCCTCTTTTGGGAACCCGAGAGCAGGTCGACGGGTGAGATTCAACACAACAAGAGACACCAGGCCGAACGCTCCTCCTGGGATCATAACCCATCCCCTCGTTTTCGCCCTCTGCTCTTCTTGGGGCTTTTGGGAGATGGGAAGAGGACAAGGAAGGGGAGAGCAGCTAAACGAGGGCTAGAAGCCAATCTTTCGCTTCCTTTTTTGCTGCCTTGGCCTGGCTTGGCCGATAATGGTGCTGATCTGCGTTGCGTGTACACATGTGTATGTGTGTGCATTGCAGCCAGAAGAACTGGGAGCAAAAGCTGCACTAGATTGTGTTCTAATTTTTTATACTTTCTCGCTTTGTGTCTTTCATTTGTTTATTCCTTGATTAGACTCATTGCTGACGATTACTATTAAGGGTCCATATACTCTCTAGCTAAGCTATACTCGGCTGACCTGACCTGCCTCGACCCGACTTAACTTAGCCTAGCTTAGCCTGGCTTAGCTTTTGTTTTTTCTTATTTACTGGGCTGGCTCTCTCGGAGTCTTGTCTTGTTGCTTGTCCGATCTACTACCTGCACATACATGAACTGAGACTTAGACTGAGACTGAGACCTGGGCCTGTGACCACTTTGCCGCTGTGTTGTGCTGGTGGTACAAACCCAGAGCAGGGTCTGTGGACTGGCTGTGTCTGTGTTTATGTTTGCCTGTCTCTCTCTTTCTCTTTCTCTTTCTCTCTCTCCCCCCCTTCTTCTCACTGCGTCTGCGCCTGTGTGATTTGCGAGCCCGCGTAGGTGTGTAATAAAACAGTAAGGTGTGGGTATGTGAGTCTAGTATAAAATCCATGGCCGAGAATAATACATGTGCATATGCTGCTGGCTGTAGACCACACCTCCCAGGCAACGCCTGCAGCTGTGCATGCCTGGTCTCGCTGCATGTCTCTTGATGGATTAAGTCGACATGTAGGGCATGGTGGGTTTTAGGATGGCGATGGATGTCTGCCAAGAGTAGGAGAGCTGATTAACATAGCCATATGCCCAGGGCTGCATGATCACGGTGTGTTGTTGGGTGCTAGTATGTGTCACGCAAAAAACCTAGAGGCAGACAGACAAGCTATGGTTTTCTCCATGTCTTGGTGTGGACTCGAGTATGAGAGAAAGTCAAGCAAGCCTCCTCCAGCCTTCACAACAAGCTTTTCCCCAAACAGAATTTGAGCAGACAGGAAAGAAGTGGATTGGTTGCTCCAAACTAGAGTGTGACAAAAAGGTGATGATTTGTCTTTGCAGCTCTTTCAAAATCTTTGGAATGACTTGGGTCAGCCTGAGCCTCCACCTTCCTATGCCTCCAGGCCCCTATGTATTTATGCGCTAAATGTGTCTACCAATGCGTGATTCGCTCTAGCTAGCGGAGCTTTTTCTTCCTTTCTTTTTGCCCTCTTTTGACTTGACTGCGTCAGGCATGTCTGTCTGTGGCTTCGTGTCACGGTAATCAGTAGATGAAAGAAGACTATTCTGTGCTGCATAATCTAGCAACCCCCTCTTTCTTATTTGGGCTGCTTGTGTGCCTGTGGTTTTCCTAGAGAAGAATAACCGATGGGGGGAAGGGAGGGGGGACAGAGGGGACAGAAATGAAGATGTTTTCACATTATCAGAACGTGAAATTCCTCTCCTAGCAAGCGATGTGGTGTTATCTTTTTCTCCTTGCACAGAATAGGGCTATCCCGCGAGGTTTGAAATATTATACATCGGATATATAATACGTAGAGGTTATTCATGAGCGCTTTCTGGCCCCCGTCCCGCTATCACAGGTGTGTCTGTAGAAAGTCGAGCCTACGGCAGCTAGAACTAGGAGATCAAGCTCTGAGTCTTCGTACACAGCAACGTTGCTGAGACAATCCACGTACTCATTATAATAGGCCAAAATATTTTACATGAGGCTGACCAGGTCTCAGGCCTCTCTCCCGAGCCTGCCCTCCTAGGTGTAAAAAAGAGGCTAGATGGTATCCGACCACTCCTTGGTGTCTTATTCCCGCATTGTCTAGTATGGCATGCACAAGGCTAGGCAAAATACATAAACAAGTGGCGAAAAAGAGTGCTTGTGCGTGCCGTGAGGGTACAGAAGAAGGGGCATTCCTGTGGCGTTACATAGAACTTAAGGATGTTCTTGCACGAGTCAATGCTGTGTTCTTAGCCGGAGCACGGCTATATTTGCAACCGAAAGAAGGTTGGCCTCCAACACCAAAATAAGAGTTTCATGTCTGTGGGTGAGAGCAAAGGGGTCTGCAGGAGATTGAGACCATTTCCTCCCTTCCTTTTTTCGGCAAATGCTGTGTATCTATGCAGGTCCTTGGATGAGTGGCATGGAACTTCGAGAAGGCGATGTGCGCTGGCGGAGGCCTGATGTTCGAGCATGCTTCCGTGCGTTACCTCACTACGGGAACTTCACAGCTGATGTTTGGAGCATGGAGAGAGAAAGGAGGGGGGCTTGCTTGGTAGCTACGCGAGAATATTCGAGAGCCAGAGAAGAGCTCATGGAGAAAGCATCGTGGCCGCGGCTGTCTCAATCAGCCGGGATTTTGTATTGCTGACTTTCGGCGCTCTCTCGTGTAGCACTGCCATGAATGAGGCCACAGCGTAGTTCGAAATCACGACATCGCCTCTTCGCTCTGCATAGATCCAGTGCTGTTAAACTCGTACAAGGCTGCCTAGCTGGATGCAGTCAGAGGGTGTTAGACAATGGGCTTTTGTACCGAAGTGGTGAAGTGGTCCGTAATATGAGCCATCCACGAAATCATAGACAAGTCGGGCGATGCGGTAAGCGTTGGTTAGAGCTTGGGGTGGCTCGTGATGATCTGGGCTTTGCCCAGCTTTTTGTGGGCTAGCACATGAGTTGTTACACCTGACCCTGTTTCCGTTTGTTACACACAACCCTAATGGACCATGAAGACGAACATTAAAACCCTATATTACAACCCTAAAATTATTCGAACCCCATCAAGGTGGGGCATGTGCAGCTGCTTTGGTCAGCTGACAGAAACAGGAAGGAATCTAGCAAGAGCTTCTAGCAGGTTTTATTTTCTCCTGAGCATGAGACAACACTAGAAAAGAGTCTTTAGAGCCCAGACGTACACGATGGAGATGAGAAAGTAGCAAAGTCTCTGGTGTTCCTGATTCGGAGAAGGCCGTTGAATCATTACGAATTTTCTCTTTTAATGGTTTGCTCATGCTTTTATTTCATCGCTTTTTTCTTTTTTTTTTTTCGGCCCTCCCCTCGGCTATCCAAGGCCAACGGGAAACCTCCGTTTTTACCAGGTAATTGCCCCATGCTCCGCATTACTAATAGCTACCTCCATTCCGACGCTATTTGACTGCCGGCTTAACATGCCGATGGGATAAAGTCCCAGGAATTTCATGTTATGCGCGGGCTGTTGCTTATAGGCGTTCGTCCAAGTTGAATTGTCAGTTATTACCTGTATGATACCTGTGGTATCATTCCCTGTCACCGCTACTACATTAACTTCATGTTATCACTTCGCCCTCTCCTCTTTCCCTATCTCGGCCTCCATGTGCCACACCTATTTGCCTCCCGCTCCAAAGCCTCAGATAACCATAGCAACATAGTCCGTCTTGTAAAAACGCCTTAAGCATTGGCATCATTGAGTGCCGTGCGTCTTTACGCCTTCTTATCTTAGCATTGTTGGCTCTTGTTGTTGGGATAGGGCAAGTTTTCCGTAGAGGGCAAAAAAAAAGCCAGGGAGGAAAAGGAAGAGGACGGACAAAACGTGCTTTCTGGGCTGTGTGCCGTCTTCGGGCCTAATGCATGCTGGCTAGCTGCTCGCTGGCCCCTTGTCTTCCTTGTTCCGCTATTGTGGTCCCCTCTCTTCTCCCGGCTTAGACGCTGGCTCATCCTGGTTCATATTCCTTTCGTTCTTCTATTTTACTCACTTCACAGAACTAGTGCTTTGAAGGGCGTAAATGGGACTTGAAAATGAATCCTTGCGGGCGAAAAAAGCTTTGATCACCGTTGTATTGGTGACGGGCTGGAACGATGACTTCTCTGCATGTGGGCGGATTTGCGCCGAAGTCACCCTGCAAAAAGACCAGCGAGCTAAGAACTTACTTTCCGTAGAGTGTATATAAGGGTGAGCGCTGCTACGCTATGTCGACACGCCCGTTCTTTGTATTCTGCCCGTCATTGTTTCTTGTAGTTTGATCATTGTCTCTTCGCCATCTGGGTTTGTCTGGTCTTGTTTCTATTTGCCTTGTTCTTTGCCGTGGCTACGTCTCCCATCACCGCTCTGACCTTTTGCCTTTTCGTTGCAACTTCGCGTTACAGCCTGTACACCACTCTGCTATGTTCACCATGCTGAACTAGGGCTTTTGTATTATTCTCGCTGCCTTCCAGTTCCTTGAATTTGCCATTTGCCTCTTGTGCTCTCAAGAGTTCTCGCCTTGTCATAGAAATTTATACCATCTGAAGACCGAAAAACCAAACTCACATCCCGTCCTACCCTCTCTCCTAGAGCCCTTTTTATCCTCTCTTCTGTGCTCATATCCTCCATCCTTCCATATTTCTTGCTTCGCTTGTTGGATCCATGCAACCCACCTCAGAAAAGCAAGCCCCGTCCGGGCCCCCGGCAAACATTTGCCCACCCGACCTCGAATCCCAAACTATGGGCATTAGCCCGACCTACACTTCACATGAATCCTCACAAAGCAATCGTTTATCCCAGCTTCCGCATGCCCTGACACCCATATCCGAGACTGAGGCTGAGAAAACCACCCGAGAGCTGCTGGACCACGTACAGACAGCCACTAGCTTGGCTAGCGTTGCTTCACGACTCCCTGAATTCGAAGTCACACTAGACGAAAATGACCCAGAGAACCCGCGCAATTGGCCCATATGGTATCGCACATGGACCATGGTCGTGCTGTCATTTAGCACCTGGCTGATTGTATTGTACAGCACTAGCTACACAGCGAGTATTCCCGGATTTGTGGCTGAGTTTGAGACTACTACCACGACCGCAACCCTTGGTGTTACCACTTATTTGCTGGGCCTAGCTGTGGGCACGTTGGTGCTGGCACCACTGAGCGAGATATATGGCCGGCAATTGTTATACGTTGTTGGCATGGTGGCCGCATCGCTGCTGATTATCCCGTGTGCAACGGCTCAATCGCTCACCACACTCATCGTAACGCGTTTCTTTGGGTATGTATTCCCTTGGCCCCGAAAATCGCAATCGTATATCCACATGTACTAACCAAAAATCGACTGCTGCAGCGCTCTCTTTGGGGCTGCCTTTATCGCTAATGCCCCCGGTTCCATTGTTGACATCTCCCACGAGGAGACTAGAGCCCTTGTCATGTCCCTGTGGTCCATTGGCCCGCTCAATGGTCCCAGCACGGGCCCGCTAATTGGCGGCTTCCTCTATCAGTATCTGGGCTGGCGTATGTCTGCTTGGATTGTAATGGGTGCCAATGGTGTAGCCGTGATATGCCTGCTAACACTCAAAGAGACATACGCGCCAGCGATTCTCAAGCGGAAAACCGCGCGGATGCGCAAGGAAATGAATGACCCGCGCTACTGGTGCAAGTATGACCAGCGTGTGTCAACTATCCATTTGCTCAAGTTGAATCTGAGCCGGCCATTTGTCCTCTCAGCCACCGAACCGATCTTGTGGTTCTTCAACATTTGGATCTCGCTCGTTTACGGCATCTTGTATTTGTGCTTCGTTGCCTATCCGATTGTCTTTCGCCAGTACCGCGGGTGGGATGCTGCACACACTGGAATGTCGTTTCTCGGGATTGCAAGTGGCGTGATGATCGTTATTGCCTGCGAGCCAGTCTTTAGACGAATCATAAACTCGCAGCCGAAAGACCGCGTGACTGGGCGTACTGTGCCCGAGGCTACGGCTGTAGTCATGACGATTGGCGCATTTTTGACGCCTATTGGTCAGCTGGCCTTTTCGTGGACTTGTCTGCCTGTGAGTATTCACTGGGCATTGCCTATTTGTTCCGGAATTATCTTTGGAGCTGGGAACACCATCAGCTTTATATATGGTCTCAACTACATAGCCAATGCCTATGGCCTCTTTGCTGCTTCGGCCCTGGCTGGCAATGCCGTCGTCAGAAGTATTTTTGGTGGTACTCTGCCCCTCATTGGTCCTATAATGTACGAAAAGCTTAATCCTCAATGGGCTGGTACGTTGCTGGGTCTCTTGGAGGTCGCTTTGATACCAATCCCCATAGTGTTCTGGCGTTATGGGGCTAGAATCCGCGCTAAGAGTCCGATTCTGATGCAGATGCGAGAAGAAAAAGCCAAGGCAGAGCTAAAAAGGGCGAAGCGTGAGGACCGAGAAATAGACAATATGAAGCCAACTACAGAGGCAAGGGTAGGCCCAGTCAGCTCCGAAAAAGCCGTTGTCTGTTAAATAAAAGAGAAGAAGAAAAAAGGATGTTCGTGAGAAAAGCCTGGGACGTAGTAAGCGATGATTTATAGCGCATACCACCGGCATGGAACCACTAGACACGGTTAGTTTAGATCTTGCTGTCTAGGATAGAAAAGTTAGAGCAATGTTTATGTTTTTGTTATATTCAAATATACCACAGCCTACGAGATCGGGTAGCAATGACCGAGATGAAGTAATATAGCAATGATATGTATGCCAACAACCAGATGATGGCGCAGTAAACAAGGCAGACCCCTTTTAAATTTTCTTGGGTGCCTCTTCCTCGGTCTCAGTGGCCTCCATGGCCTCGACAACCTTGGCTTCGCCTATGGGTTCAAACATAGACTCCTGGGCTAGATAATGGAGAAAGAAGGAGCAAAAATAGTGTCAGCAAAAATGTCAAAAGAAGGACGGAGAGAATCGCTTTAAAGAATCTTTGGAAAAGACTTACCAGTCCACAATGCAGAATAAACACCATTACGCTCCAAAAGCTGAAGATGTGTGCCCTGTTCTTCAACATGTCCGTTCTTGAGCACAATAATTAGATCTGAATCGTAGATTGTGCGTAGGCGATGTGCTACAAACACGCTCGTGCGACCCTTTTCACGTAGGATGTTGTTGATATTGGCCATGACCTCTTTCTCAGTATGTGTGTCTAGCGCACTCGTTGCCTCATCGAAAAACAGCAGAGGCGGGTCCTTTAACAGAATACGGCTCAGCGCCAGTCGCTGTTTTTCACCACCAGAGATCATCATGCCTCGCTCGCCAACCTTGGTGTTGTAACCGTCGGGAAAGCTGTTGATAATGTCATGAATCTGTGCCCTCTTGGCGGCTGCTACTACCTGATCGGGGGTGGCGGCCATGTTGCCGTAGCGAATGTTTGTCTCGATTGTCTCATTAAATAGTGGAGTATCTTGCGGGACGACACCGATAGACCGGCGAAGCGACTCAAGGCGCAGGTCGCGCACATCTTGACCATCAATAGTGATGCGACCGGCATCTACGTCATAGAAGCGGAAGAGCAGCTTTAGCAACGTCGATTTGCCGCAGCCGCTGGGCCCTACGATGGCTACCTTTTTGCCAGCGGGAATCACGAGGTTGAGATCGTTAAGGATCGGGCGGTCGGCATGGTAGCTAAAATTGACTTTTTCGAAGCGGATTTCACCGCCACCACCGCACGTGAGCGCTAGATCGGGGGCACCTGGTTTGTCGGTGATTGTCACGTTGACTTTCTGCAAGCCAAAGAGCATTTCCATGTCTAGAAGCGATTGGCGCAGTTCGCGGTATACTGAGCCTAGAAAGTTAAGGGGAACGCTGAGCTGAAAGACCAGCTGGTTGACCATGACCAAGTCACCAACAGTCATTGTTCCGCCCGCCACGCCGTTGCAAGCCAGATACATCATAGCCGTCAGTGCCGACGAGAAAATGATGTTTTGACCGCTGTTGAGAAATGCCAGAGAGGTAGCAACCTTAATAGAGCTATTTTCATACTGCTTCAGGGCTTTATCATAGCGGGCAACCTCGTAGGACTCGTTGTTAAAGTACTTGACAGCTTCATAGTTTATGAGTGAGTCAACAGCCACGGTAGATGCTCTATTGTCTGCAGCATTCGCTTGTTTACGGAATTTTGTGCGCCATGCGGTTGTAGTAATAGTAAAACCTGTGTAGGCGGCCATAGTAATAGCGGTGATGGCTGCAAAGCTGCCGCCGTAGTTATATGTCAAGATGGTGCACACCATTCCAATCTCAAGGGCCGTGGGGAAAACATGAAACAGCATGCTGGTCAAGAGGAAGCTGATGCCCTTTGTTCCACGGTCAATGGCCCGTGTTAGACCCCCGGTTTGTTTGGATAGGTGGAAGTTGAGATCAAGATGAAGTAGATGATTGAATACGTTGCCCGCGACCTTGCGGATGGCCTTTTGAGCGACGCTAGCAAAAACAGCGTTGCGGAGTTCCTGAAAGACAGTGGCACAAACTCTTGTCGTACCATAGGCAAGAATCATACTGCCAGCAACCGCTGTAGCGGTACCACCGAGAGTCGCAAAGTCCAAGTTCATACCATCGACAATACTCTTGAAGTAAAAAGGCACTTGCACGTTGAGTACCTTGGCACCAACAAGCAAGGACACAGCAAGTCCGACCCGGAACTTGGTGCTCATGCTGTCCTTCGGCCATAGATAATGGGCCATCTCCTTGACGATAGCCCAGTCAGCTTTTCGTTGTTCTTGGGTGGACTTATTGTTGCCAAGATAGGCAAGCGGGTCTTTGCCATTGTTAGCCTTGGCCTGGTCACGGCTGCCTGGGTCTCTGGCCGGTGTTGTCGTCGTGCTTGTGGAAGGAGGAGTGCTAGATGGCGAAGAGCTGGAGAGGAGCCGGGCGTGCAGCTGATCATGCATGTGGAATGAGCCTCGGAGGACCCGCAAAGGAGAGCGTAAAGGTGATGGGCGCTGTAAGCCGAGGTGCTGTGGCTGTCGGCGGGTTAGAGCCGATCTGCACCGAAGCAACGGCGACTGTCGAAAAAGAACCTGACGGAGCATTACGACATTCTTATCATGATCGCCTTTCGTAGTCGAGTAAAGCGAGATTAGAAGAGGGCCAATGGGAGGGATAGCACGTGAGGGGATAGCGTAGATTCGAGAAGGAGCTTTGAGAAATGAGAGAAGCTATACGGAAAGCTAGGTCCGAGTTAGATTGAGGTGAGGCAAAAAAAGTGTTGGATGAAATAGCAGCTCAAATGTTAGCACTAGCCACACAAGCATAAAAGTGACTATCAGCAATGGGAGGCTGAGATAATATATATAGGATCTTTGGTAATCGTCTCAAAGTCACTGACAAGGCCGAAGCACGAGCGCAAGCACACCTTAACGTCAAAAGTTGCGAAATTGAGAACCCTTGTGGTTTGCGACTTTGGTGGGGCCCTGGGTTGAAGGTGTCATACAAGGGTTACTTACCCCACTGTCGTTTCCAAGAGAAAAATGGGCCGAAATGACCGAAGTAGGGCTGGGCTGTGAGTTCATACCGCAGTTAGTTACGATGAGTTTGTAGTTCGTCGTGATAGTGCGGATGAAGAATTTTGAATTTTGGGCAGTTGCTTTAGACTTGCGGCACCTGTGCCCTAATGGACACAAACAAAAAGACGAAATACAAATGGCATGGTTTTGCAAATAGCCGACACGTGATGTGGCGGTTTCAACTGGAGAATCAATGTATCAAATTTTCTACACAAAGGAAATATAAACTAGTAGATTGTGGAAAAGATTGGGCAATTGGTAGCGAGTACCGAAAAGAAACAATAACGGCCTGCAGACATCGTGAAAAGACGTCGCTCACGTGTCCTGCTGCCAAAGAAGAAGACGGCCAACGACCAAGTATCATTCGACAAACCGGATGAGCTTGTGGAGAGATCCGAGGTGAAAACCTTGAAAAAAGCGAATGACAGAAAAAAAACAAAAAAAACAAACCATTTGATATATGCACTGCGGTGCTGCCGTCATTGTACATCGAAATCTTTCCGTTGATCCTCAAAATGCGAAAAAAGCTTCATTTCTTCCTCTCGTCATACTCGTCTAGGCCACAATGGTAGCCTCATCGTCCATTTCCACATCTACTGTCATTTCTGCACTCGAAATTTTTGGCAGCACCATGGGCGCTGGCAGCCGCATTTTCGGAGCTGATGGGAAGCTTACACGTGCCATTTGTGCTCTGCGCTTATCGCTTGCTGGCGAGGGCGGTGGTGGTGCCATGAGGAACTTGGCGCTGCGCTGCAACGCCATCTGCAGGTCTTCACGTACTGCTTCAATCATGGTAGCAGCCTGCATGCGCTGATCCTCCGCATTGGCAAGTAGCTCATCGTTCTCATCACGCAGGTCACTATTTTCCCGTCGTAGCCCGGAAATGGTGGCCTGGGCCTCAGCTAGTTCATTGTTTAGGCGTGAGATGTCAGCACCTAGGGCAGCAATCTGCTCATCACGCTGCACAACAGCGACTGTGTGCGTTTGGTTGAGCGTTGCAGTGTCGCTAGCATGCTGCTCCACAAGCTTAGCAAGACTGGCACTATGTGATTCGTGGGCCTCTCGAAGCTCTTGAAGGAGTGCTTCTGTCTGAGCCAAAAGGTCGTCAGCACGTCGTTCGAGGTCTTGGATTGCCTCTTCGCGTTGGCTGATGGTCTCGTGTTGGGCGGCAATGGTAGTCTCAGCCTTGGCCTTTTCTTGTTGCAGAGTGGCAATGCGTTGCTCCAAGCGCCGGAACTGGACCGCTTGATCTGCAATATCAGTCTGGAAGCGTTGCACGTCGCCTTCGAGTTCACTAATCTTGGCGCCCTTCTGTGAAATCTGGGCTTGGGCTGCAGCCACCTCATTCTGGTGGTCGATAACATCAGACTGCAGGCTCTTGACATTGCTTTCGAGATGGGCAATTTTTGCGTCTTTGTCGTAGATCTGGCCCTGAGCTTCAGCTAGCTTGCTCTGGTGACTGGTTATTTTGTTGTTTAAATCCCGGACACCACTTTCAAGGGAAGCAATCTTATCTTCTCTGCTCACAAGCTGTTTATGAGCATCCGAAAGTCGATGCTGACGGTCAGCGATACCAGACTGTAGGCATTGAATGTCATTTTCCAGGTCAGTAATTTTGGCGTTTCTGCTGTTGATCTGATTGTGAGCCTCAGCGAGTTGACGGTGGCTCTCGGCAGTTGACACAGACGCAGCGGCAAGCTCGCGACGAAGCTGATTTTCAGTCTCATGACATTGCTCAATGACTTCCTCGTCTTCCTTATTACGCTTCGAAAGATCACGGAGGCTAGCAAGCACCATATCGAAGATCTCAGCACTGTTTGAAGTATCCGGAAGTTCGTACTCTCCTTCAATTAGGTACTCAAGTTCCGATCGTGCAGTTTGGAAGGTGTCTCTGATGGAGTCAATAATTTCGTGGGAGTCGCTTCCAGGGAAGCCGAGTTGGTGGAGAGAGTGGTTAAGGCTATCAAGGGTCGCCGTTTTAGCATTGACAGCGTTCAAGAGGCTTGAGATCTTGGTTTGAATAATCTCCCGGTCACTGCCCGCAGGAACAGGGATAGAATAATCTTGCAGCTGAATCTTGAAATCCCGCAGGACACGGTTGTAAGAGGCCATGGTTTCAAGCATCTCGCCCATTTGCTGGTTCAAGGCCGCTAGTTGTTGCTCCATTCTAGCCTCATGTGAATAATCCTGAGCCATGCTAGCATTGTGTTTGACCACCGCCTGCATAGCAGCATTCGCCTTGTGAAGGTCCTCCGAAGTTTGGCAGCCGCCATCAATCATGGCAGTTTCGGGAGATACGGTCTTGGAAGGCCCGCCAAAGGTACCGGCGGCAGGGCTAGTAATGGGAGGCGTGAGGAATGTGTTAGGATTAGGCGCCTTTTGTTTCTGGGTAGCGCGTGCCGGTGTACCACAGGCTAGGCTTTGGATAGTGGCGTTGCCAAATTGATCATCGTGGTCGTCCATTTGATGATCACCGATGTCATTGTGGTCATCATGGTCTTCGCGGTGCACGATGTGCTGTGCAGTGTTGTCGTCATGTTCATTATCGTTGCTTGCCAGTTCTGTAGCCAGCTCTGTCTCATCATCAGAGTAGCTGGCTTCGCGCATATTCCAGTCGTCATACTTGTAGTCGACAGGGGTGGTCATGGCTGAGCGGTGCAGCTCGTTCTTGAGATCTTCAATCTGCTGCTCCAGATCTAGAACACGGGAGTCAGGCTCAAATCCCATGGTGGAGTTGAGTGTTGAGTTTCGCAGCTCGTCAATCTCGCGATCACGCAGTTCCAGCTGGTTCTTGAGATCCTTGAGCTGTTCTCGCAACAGACGCTTACGTCGGCGGTTCTCTGCCTCAATGGTGTTCATTTCTTCGCTGAGGCCAGACCGCTTGATGCGCCGTAGGACACGGCCTTCTAGAACGGCTCGAAGTGGCTGGAAGGTCATAGTACCACTGGGGGGCTCTGGAGACTTTTGACTTGCACCAGGCGTAATCGAAGCCCGACCGGAGCCAGAGGTGGGCGCTGTCCGGTTGGCATTGTTGTGAGTTCGGGGTCGGGATAGAATAGGCTCACTGCGCCGCCGCCGGGCAGCAGACTTCTTCTTGGTGTTAGATTTTGTAGGAGTGGGTGGCTTGAAAGTTGAGATTGTGGTGTTTGCAGCGGCTACGGCAGCGGCCGCTTCTTGAACTTTGCTAGTTAGGCGTCTAACACGGTTGCTGTGGCGCGGAGACTGTGGCGCTGAATCTCCGGATTGTGGCTGAGGGGTTCTTGTCGACTTGCGACGTTGCCGTCTAAGAGCAACTGGCAAATCGTCGACTGGCATTGTAGGGCAATGAAGCTAAACAAAAAACAGGATTATGGTACAGATAAGGTGCTAACACAGAGGACAATGTATCCCTCTAGCAGCAAGTAAATAAAGTAGACAAAGAGGAGAGAAGTTAGGAGGAAAGAACTGAAAGGCCAGCAAAGATACAATATGCCTGCTAAGTAAGAGTGATGGAAAAGAAAAGTAAACAAAGTCTAATCAACGGCAGGCAGGCAGGTAGGTGATGAGTTAGGACTAGAAGGCTGGTCAGGCCTGATATAGAAAAGAGAAAAAGGAGTCGATCTGGGGCGTTAAGCGGGAAGAAAATGTTGGTACCCCGGGTCCTGAAGAAGCGGTGTGTAAGAAAACAAGAGAAAAAGACAAAAAGGAAGACCACGAGGAAGCAGAAAACTAGAAGACTGACAAGGCCTGAATAGAACAAAAGCAGGAACAAGAGCTGTGCCAATTCAATGCAGGTCGAAGCTCGGGCTTTATAAAAAAGATGCACGACTCGGCCTGGTGGTCGGCTTGGGCAGGTTTGTTTATGCAGAACCAAAGGAACAACGGAGCAGGGAACGCTGCAGTAGAGTAGGATAGGATGGGGCAACGAGGATTAGGGCAAGTGTTGGAGTTGCAGGGTAGCAATGATGTGTTGTCGATGTGGCTTCCGGCAGCTAATTAGACAAGCCCGAGGGAGGGAGTTGGACAGTGAAATGGTGGGCTAGAAGGAAATACGGCCAAAGGATAGGGAGCCCTTTTATTTGAGGAGCTGCAGACGACATGTACAGTACATGTGGCTTTACGGGAGAGAGCAGAGGCAGATATCAAGCAAGCAGGCTTCTAAGCAAATGACTTGCAGCCAGTACAAATGTTCTTAATGCTAAATACGACAGACTCGTCTGGCAGCTGCAGAAGCGACGGGACAGCACAGAATTCTAAACGACAGATATTCCGGCGTAGAGGCCCCTGGGTTTGCTAGCTTCAAGTCGTCCCTAGCAACGGGCAAGGCAGCCCTGTCATGTGCCTAACAAGTGCACTGCAAAGACTTTAACTGCCAGCGCTTGGACTAGAGCGGAAGAAGGCCAATTAGGAAAGGAGAAGAAAACTTACACTGCATGAACCCGAGACGGAAAACTTCTATGCTGGGAAAAGACAGAGGAGCCCAGGGCTGGTTATTGGGCTCGGGCGGCCTATTGGGCTTCGGGTAGCATGGTGATGCTTTTCTTACAGCTCCTTTCTCAGACAGAACGTGCATCTGCTCTAAGCCAGCACAAAATCCCGTCCTCCTGAACGGATGCATGCATTCGAGCGCATCGCTAGGGCTACTGCTGTTTTGTCTTTGGGCGTCTCTCGGCCATACAGAGCGCTATTCTTGGCCTGACCAAGTGACACAAAGGCGCTCTAGGCCTGGCCAGCGGCTGGGTTGAGGAGGTCAGAGAATGTCTGCATGTCTTTCCCAGGATAAGGGCGGCGGTTGTTGTAGGCCATGTATCTGGAAGTCAGAGCAATGCACACTCGCATGTTGTTCTGCATACATAATACTGGGCTAGAGTAGTTATGGTAAAAGTTAGGGCTATCGAGGCTAGACTCCATCACCGCCTTTTAGCACACCGTAAATATTCTACCGGAGTTCTGCCGGCTTTCGCTCTCTCTGCCTCCCTCGCCTCATCTTGCTCCACTCTCTGTCCTGCATCACACCACCCCCTCTATTTACTTTTCACGTCCTTTTTTTTTTTCCTGCAGCCAAGGTCCATAAGTCAGCGGCAAATTTTCAGAGACTTCCTTTTGCTTATTACAGGGCTCCTTATTTGCAGGTTGCTGGTCAACGGTGAACTACCTTGAGCTGCATGATGTTTCAGTGTCACAAGCTTCAATTATGGCGCATTGTAGAGTCTAATTACAACCAATAACAGGGGCCTTGGGGGGCTGTGGTGCTGCGGGGCAGTTGGGTTGCATGCTTGTAATGGTATGTTGTTTACAGGTCTATGGTTGTTCTCGCAAAGCGATCTTGTCTTTTGCCTCTACTCTGATTGATACCTGGCCATCGTCTTTCAAAGCATTGCCAATCTCTCTGAAACCTTCCAGCATCTTCGCACTTGCAGCTTAGAATCATCACCTTAGTGACGTCACGGTGCCAACGTAGGCCGAACACTTCACCCGTCCCTCGCTTTCATTTCGCCCATACACTCAACAGTACCCCCACTTTAGGCTGCAAAGCTGCATTCTCGAGGCGAGCAATGATTTGCTGCGCATGCAAGATTTGTACCCAATGCATGCAACTACAGATTTTTGGAGGATGAACGTGACTAATACAGCAGGGGGGGACGTACGCGTGGGTGTCTGTTTGACAGGGAGCGAACTTGAAGTTTCCCATTGGCTGCCCTGTGGGGTAGCGAGCCGAGCGACTCTGGCTCCAAATTGTCCATCTCGATGATATCGAAGCTCGGCGGAGACCTGCTGCTTGTGTTCCCCTATTTTAGCATCAGTCGCCCCCATTTCCACGGCCAAGGTCTCGCCGCACCCTCCACGCCCGTGATCCTTGTGGCCGCCGTTGATCGCCATGTATGACCTGCACCCAGGGGATAGCCTCTCCTGTTGAACTATCCGCGGCTCGTTCCTTTTCATCGTCGCTGGTTACGGTAATAGCACTAGCTTCCGACTCATTATCTGAGCCATACTCGACATTAACAGAGCCTCGCATCTTTTCTCCATCGACTGACCCCCTGTTGAAGGAAAGGGATGTACGATATATGTCCTCTGTATATGCCCAAGTGGGTGCATCGAATTGGCCATGGAGAAGAACCAGTCTCTGGCCGTTTTCCCGTAGATTACGAATAGTATCCAGAGGAATAGGCGTCAATAGTTGGAGTGTCGCTGAAGCAGTATCTATGCCCCTCACCAGCGCTAAGCCAATGGTGCAAGAGTACTGCGAGTCGAGAGAAACGTTGTCCGGATTTGCGATGATGGGCAGCCCTTCGGGCGAAGAGCAAATAACGACCTCATCATACTTTACGTCCGTTGGTATTAGCCCAGGCTCGTCCACCTCCATTTCTCCCGCATCAACTGGTGTTCTAGCTGTCTGAAATGCTGCAAAGGCCTTGGGATCCTGGATTCGAACGACCGCTACCATCATGCCATTCAATGACTCAGCTAGGAGAAACGGTGGCGTTTGTGCGCCATATGAGAGAATTCCCATTATACCACGTTTCTGGCCCCTGTACTTGGCTACCAAAGGCGTCACTTCCGATAGCGGCTCTGGAACCCAGATAGGACGTATGTTGTCTGTTGAGCTGGGTCGCCAATGAAAGTACGACATTGTCTGCATCGCTCGCAGCTGAGCCGAGGTGCGGGGGGCGGGATCTGATGACTGAGATGGCAGTGTGTAAAAGTTCTTCCTACTTACAGACCTGAGACCTTCAATTGTTTCGGCCGGGCCGCCTTCGGACATGTAGATAATCTCTGTTGGGTGGACTCTAGAGATGAGACTCATCAAAAGATCAAGACCAGTGCCAAGCGTCCATCCAGGCGTATTGATCAATGTAGGTGCGCCTTTAGCCCTGCTGCACAGGTCAATTGCCAGGCTAAGGTACAGGTCCGGGTCTGCTCCAGGGGTCAGGGCCCCAAAGGCATGGCTGTGGACCAGTTCAGTGGCCATGGCAGCATCTGTCCACGGGTGGCCAAAGGGAGGCGCTGTATTAAGGTTCTTGGTGTGTATCAACGAAAGCAGCCCCGGAGGTGTGTATTCAGCCTGGCCAGGATCAATGTCCACGATGTTGACTCCACGGATTGTTGTCTTGCGACGCGAGGCATAGAACCCGTGCAGTTGTGTTGATATCAACTTATTGCTAAGAAGCCGGGTAAAGGTTGACTTGCCAGCACCCTTCGGCCCGCAGATAAAATAAATGGGATTCTTGGCGATGTCAGAGCTCGCAATCTCAGCCAACTTCTTATTCCATTCGGGGGGAGACGTCAGGAGCTGCACGGAAGTTCGTTTTGGGACATCCTCAGGTGTAAAGAGCTGAAATGTGTTAGTCTACTGATGGTTGAGTCTTGGATCAAGAACACTGGCGAAGACTCACAACTCTAAACGATTGACTCATGTTACTAGGCCATATTTCTCTAAATAAATGAGACAAGCTTTCCAGCTGTCTCATATTCCGAAAGACTGGATCCGGGTACAGGTCAATTCTAACGCCCTTATAACAGCGCAAAACTGGCACTGCATGGCACAGTGGAGCACATATCCAGTACGTCATATCACTAGACTGAAGGGTAGCCCCCGCAATAGTGACTTCACCCCGATGAATCTTAATGCCGTAGCTGCCGACGATGACAAGCCTCTATTACAATGTTAGCGTCCTAGCAATCCCTGCCGCCATGCTGTCTTGCTCAACTACCCATACCTCATCATTCTCAAGGTCTAACGATACGACGCCTGATTTTATAGACCAGTTCTTGGGAGTCTGAACCAAGCTGCTCATTTGTAATGACGGTCCAGATTGCCTTGCCGGGGAAAGTCCTAAAACTGAGATGTGTTCGCGCCTAAATCTCTGTCAGTACAACTACATGAGCGAGCCTGATTCATGTTTTTGGTCGCTGCCTACACATTGGCACTTATTTCTTCCTTATCGTTGGCAGCCTTGGGTGGCTTTGAAACAGACATGTCATCTGTAGTGCCATCACTGCGGCGCCCTCGCCTTGCTGGCTTCTTCTCTTTGATGTTAGTGGCTACGTCAGGCCCGTTGTCAGGCTGGGCCGTTGTCCGGCCAGTCTTCTTTCCTGGGCTCCTCGGTAGGTCATCAAGTTCAGCTTGTGCCTGGCTTTGCTGCTCCCGGCGGCTTCTCAACATTGCAGCAGCTGAGATTGCTGGAGAAGCGGTTGATTGCTGACGTCTAGCAGCAAGAGCACTGACTATTTCAGAGCCAACGGTCAGCAATTATACCAAGAAGTCGGCTCATGAAAGAAGGAGGTCGACGTACAAGCTGACGTAGTAGCTTGCTGGCCGTTAGCAGCAACTTTGCGTTTCTTGCTAGGGGTGGACATGATGATGTGTGTTTTCTGTCGAAATAAATTTATGCAACAACTATATTCAACAACAGCTTCAGTAGCACATCTTTGGTTGGAGCAAGCAACGCCTTAGCTGTCCGTTTTAGCAGCAGAAAAGTAATGAAGATAAAGCCAATATACAGTGCCTACCAAAGCTAGGAGGTTTCTAGCAAACATAGAATTATCATTTGAAGGCGGTGTAGATGTAAACACGGCAGAATTATTTTTCCCTCATTTTTTCTTGCTAAAGTGTAGCCTTCTGTCTTATAGAAACACGGCTGTCATTTTCTACCAAGACACAGCTAAATTTTTGCCAGCTTGAAAAGAAAAGCGGGACTTCTTAATTTATGATTGTTAATTGGTAGACTATAGCCAAGCTCTTGTCCTTTGCTCTAGGTGCACTCCCAACAGCGCAAAACCCACCCCACCGGCACTCACCGCCTAGAAAAAAAAAAATCTAATCCAGACCAGCAAGGGCCGGCTTTCCTGCACCTTATCGCAACCACTGTCCAGCCTCACAGCAACCAGCCAAAAGGGAGTTTACGCGACAAAACACCACCACACTCTGACATTGTCACGACCTGAACCACATTGTCCTCTCGACGGCAAACACGGGCAGAACAGAACAGCAAACAACCGCCGGCCTTGGTCTTTTCGCCTTCATTTCCTACATCCTACACATCTCTCTAAGCTACCAAACTTCCACTCATCGCCTTCCAGGACTAACATA
>JAZBQP010000008.1:0-169090 GCA_038407015.1 Ceratocystis ficicola | reverse complement strand
CCCCCCCCCCCCCCCCCCCCCCTCTCTCTAACAGCACATGGCGCAAGTTTGTAGCATCCAGCTGGCGTCGTTTCTTCATTCCTTCGAGTCTTGTTGAAAAGGAGCAGAAGACAAACAAGCCAAAGACAAGCAGCGCAGCAATACTAAGCGCCTGTAGTGCAGGGTACCCGGCAGATTCTTATGTGCTCTAGCCTGCTCAAATCTCCCTTTAGTCTTCCTCTCGCCTCTCTTCCCTTCATTTTTCACAAGTCGTCTTGAGCCCCCCAAGCGCGGTGACCTCTCATCCCATAATGAAGGGTTGTTTTTACCTCTGACATGTGACACTATAGCACAGGCATCCTAGCATAGCAGCCGATTCAGCACAAATGTAGGCCTGGAATTTTCCTCGGAGTCTTATCCCAAGGACAAATCACTTGGTCAACGTAGTAAAGATTGCCTGACACCGAGGACCAACTAGACGGCTGCTAGTCTTCTGGTCTAATAGACGCACGGTTGTTGACCATCCTCAGGTCAGCCCAGACTACTCTACGATCCGCCATTCCATTTTCCTGCCTTCTTCCTCTTTCCGCTTCCTTCTTCCCATTGTTCACCGGTCGACTGTCACGTCATAAAGGGGACAAAAACAGAATGTTATGTACGCATATGCCGCACGTCCTTTTCTTTGTCCCACAATGCTTGGAGCGAGAGATCTTTTGTGTCGAGCTCGCTACGAAGAGAATCAGAGAAAGGGAAAGACAAGAGGCAGGAGACAAAGGAAAGAGGGATAGAGTGATGAAGGAAAGGTAAGAGGAAGAGGGGACAGGAGAGAGAAGGAGTGAGACATTGAGAATCGAGATGCAAGAAAGAGAGGCTACGGGGACAGACAGATAACTAAGGATCAAGGGCACAAGGAAGGAAAACCTAGTAAATTGCTCTGTCTCCTCCAACCAGTAACGGGTTTGCAGATCGCCGCGGAGAACTTATAGATTAATTGTCATACGTACACTTCATGTATACCAACGCGAGCTTAGCTTACGTGTGGGCAATGCATGTATGCAATGCATGCATGGATTCACGCATTCGAATCGCTCCGTGGTTAAGGACGCGAAGATGAAATATAGACCCAAATTAGGCCTTCCGGTGAATCAAGACCCAAGTCAAGGTCTAGATTCAAGAAGGGGTGGAAGAAAAACAGTCCGGAGTCCAACAGGGCTTCTATCCCCCTCCCCGGTTAGATCACCAACGCCTTAACCCAGCCAAGAAAAAAAGGAAAAAAAAAGAGCCAGCAAAGCAGCCCCATTGGTTATACAAGGTTCCCATCCCCTCCCCACCGGCTCTAGTGGCTCATCTGGTGTTTGGTTGACAGGTCAGCTAATGCAGCTTAAACGTAATCGCAACGGAAAACTCTTGGGCACCCGGCATGCTTCCGCCGAGTGGGTCCTCCAGACTGTGTTGTTTACTGTGCATGAAAGACGCACATGTGTACGTAACTGGAATAGCAGGCGGGGACAGGAGGTCAAAAGGGCGTCGTGAAGCCTGCTCGCTTATAGTTGTCGCCCGCCGATAGACGGCCGTGCCTTGGTTGGGGAGCTCGTTGTATGTAAGTACAAGTATATACAGGCCGGGCAAAACACTGCTAACCCAAAAGAGCGAAGCATCAAGGAGGATGAGAGAAGACTTGACGGACTTGACACTCATTTGAAGCCAAGATCCAGACCAGATGGAGTCCAGTACGGACCTAACACCGCCATCCTGTCGTGTATGAGTGTGGTCGTTAAACCAAGAAGAGAATGGTAGTATAGATATCCTTGACTACCATATTTTTTCAGTCTTTTTTTGTCTTTTTCAAGTGGGCGTTTTCTTTTAAATTTCAAGACTTGTATTTCAGGGCTCGCTTTTCCTTATTTTCTTCTTTACTCACATCGCCAGCCTCTGTATCCGTTCATGCCAACATGTGCTGGGGACAAGTTATTGGAACAAGTCAAACCAAGGGGCGGGATTTGTCAGTGCACAAAGCAATAGCAAAACCGGACATTCCTCTACAACAGTAGGAAACAAGCTAGGTGAGGGAGGCCTAGGTTCAAGGAGAAATTCAACATGCTGAGCCTGCTCTTCACAAGGCCTGTTCCCTGTCATCTTTTGCCCGAGGTTTTCTTCGTTTCTCTCTCAAGCCAAGGCAGGGCAAGATAGGATGAGGCAAAGTGAGGTAAGGAACGAGCTCAGCGCTTGGCTTGCAAAAGGCAGCAAAGCCGAAGCTTTGACATTCCGGATTTCCTGACGTTCTCTGGTCGTTGCTATCAGCCCGTCCGTGTCCATGTTTTGTCCCGACTGTAGAGGCGTCCTCTAGCGGTCTTTGTGGGTTTATTTGCATGCCATGGCATTTTGACAAAGGGTCAACCTGCCTCTCTGCGAGAACCTGCAAGATGGTGTTAGTTAGGAAACGCCAAGAAGATTCTAGACCAGCTCAACACTGAGAAAACAAGTGAAAGAAGAAAAAAATTGACGTGGGGGATCTAGCGAACAGTCATAAATAACTTGTCTGTGGAACTTGACGAGAAAGAGAAGAGAAGAAGAGAAAACCCGGAGAACAAGAATCTGGGTTGCAAAAACATGAAAAGAAGGGGCCAATCAAAGCCGTTGATTTGGCCACATGTAAATAGGACATGAAAGATGGCAATAACGCTTTTTGTGCGAGCCCACGAGCCTGAAGCTTCGAGTATCGAGTGTCGAGTATCGAGTATCGAATTTTGGGTTCCACGAACAAGGCAACTACGGTTTGCTCTCATTGCTGTCAAGCCCGAGGGAACTGCCGTTTGCCTATAGACCCCCGACCAACCCCAATCGATGAAGAGAAAGAGTGACGTTAAGTTGGCGTTTTCGTTTTGTCTGCCTGTATGACAACGATCTTGGAAGTGGGTACTTGCTAATAGCTGATCATCAGACCACAGGTATCAATGCTACAGCGAGAACGACAGAGAAAGACAGGACAGATAGGCGGGTCTGCACGTACGCCTATATGCATTTTTGTAGCCGTTCACATGTTCAGTCATTGTTTAGTCATATATATGTGTGGAAGTTAACACATGTCCTACGACAAATCAGGGTGTTGCTCAATGTGACGGGAGCAGTGTGACATGACACTGCGGGGGTTGTGGCATTATTTGCAGAGGGCAGTCGTCAGACACAACAGTCTAAGGCAAGATTGAGTTAAAACGAAGAGAGAGAGTATAAAAAAGATTTTCCTGCGCCCTTTGGCTGCCTTCATGTCTCGTCTTGTCTTGCTTTGCTAGCGTGTGACAAAAAAGCGCAGTCTTGGCAGTATCGGCGCATCGTATTTCTTCAAAGAATATCAACGAATGTGGATGCGTATAGACGTATAGATACACAATACATCAACCTCAATAGCGGTGAGGGCTGGCTACATACCTAAGATGCAATTGCAAATTGCAAACACCGCTCACGTATCCAGTTACCGCACCGCAATGCCCGTCACAAACAGGGAGGATACAAGGCCAATACAACAGCAGCACTAAGAATCAAGCCAAGTAGCAGAAATAAACCAGCCAATATACCTCGATGGCTTCATGGATGCATTCGAATTCGAGGCCAGTCTGCCAAACAAGCTAGGGTAAATTATCAGGTGGACGGCCAGGTGGATAACTCTCAGAGATAGAAGCGGGACTGGGGAAACAAGAATAGATGCTAAGCCTGGGTTAAACAGGCCTTTGATAACAGGAAAGGGGGGAGAGGGGGCAATTTAGCTTTACCTATGTGTCGTAGGACGTGTGAGGGAGCCTAATGCAAAAGCCAAGAGCTTTATAATTCCCATTACCAAGGGGGGTAAGATGCTAGCTATTGGCTGCTGGCTGGCCGCCACATGCAGTAAGATGCCACCCAGTCTCTCCCCCTCTTTGTATCGTCTGTGCTTGATGGGTGGGTGGTAGTAGGTGAGCATTCATATGCCGGCGGGTAACCTCTTTTCTATTTTCTGTTCAGGGCGGGCGATTAGTTAGGCAATGAACAACAGAGCATAGGAGCCAGTGGTAAAGCAAGCAAGTAAGTACATTGCATATACCAGGAATATACGGCACATGTATGTAGAAGCTGTAGAAGCAAAAGAGGAGCTTGTTTCTAGAACACAACGGCAAACTTTCTCCCACCCCTATTCTTTTCTAGGACATTTTTCTTTTCTTTTTTCCCTTTCTTGGTGCTGGATTCGGCCTTGTTTCGTCTTGTCGTGTCAGAGCGCAGAAGCAAGTATAGATAAAGTTTGCTTAGCACTGCTGCTAATGGCAGCAGTGTTACATGATAGACCGCAGGCTCTATTCTTCTTTTTATCGCCTAGTGTTGTTTGTCTGTCGTTACGTCAGTGGGCTTATTAGTTAAAAGCTATAGGTCATTTAGATCTTCTGTCAGATTTTCTGTGCAAGTAGAGACGGGAATGGAGAATATGGAATTGGGGATAGGGAATAGATAGCGTTTAGCTCTTGGAGTCTTTGTTCTTGATATAAGTCGAACTGACTGTCAGTTTGTCTGTGTGTAAAGGTTACTCCCGGCCCGGCATTATACTTTAAACACGCTAAGCAATACTCGAGAACTTGGGTGGTTTTTCTTTTTCTCGGCCTCAGAAAACCCTTCGGTGGAAAGTATGCTTGGGAAAATGAGACAAAGAGAAACAGACAGCGAGCGTGAACGGGTTAGTGAGCAAATGAGAGAACAAAAGACGCAAAAGGGCAGCATTACAGTAGTAGATGCAACGCGCAATCACAACGTGCGGCGCACAGACACGCAATTATCAATAGAAACAAACCAAGGCCAGTTTCATTTGTCCTCATTGTTCATTTTGCTTCGTTTACCGCCCATCGCTCTCGATCGATATTACGCTGTACGAGTGGACGTACTTTTTTTTTTTCTTTTTTCATGTATTTCTTTGATGAAATGTGTTCAGAGCAGGCATGGTAAAGCGAGGATGGCGGGAAAAGGAAGAAAAAAGGCCCCCCCCTCGTCTTCTTCTCTTCTTCCAGCCATGCTCCTTTAATGTTCTTGTTAGGCTGGAGCTTGGCATATGTCCGATGTCCGGATATCTCGGTGACGAGAGCGGGGGATAAGATGAGAGAGGGCATGTTGTAGCATCAAGAGCGCATCACACACCACACCATGAGAATGTATTGTTTACTAGAGAAGGAAAAGAGCGACATGAGGAAAGAAGCAAATAAAATGGAAAAAAAAAAAAAAGAGACAAGAGAGCCACATAGATAGACAGACAGACCAACGCGAGACAAGCAAGGGAGAGGATTAGCCGGCGTTGAGTAGCAGTGGGTGTGGTAACGTGGTAGGGGTCAGCTTGATGCCCTTCCCTCCCCGAGCAAAAAGCGAACGGATGCATGGTGGTGTGCATGTCTAGTATGTGTGCCACTAGGCATGCATGTGTATTGACGGAGCCACACTTGTAACGTGAAAGTATAGATGCGAACGTATTGAGTTGTATTGTGTGTACTTACATGTACTGGAAGTGCCCGCGAGAGCGAGCAAGAGATGGAAAAAGAGGCTCACAGACGACAAGACACTGGTAAAGGAAACAATGAAAACAATGAGAATACAGAGGCAACAAAGATTAAGAGGTCCGTGTGTGCACCTTTTTTCTCGTCCGTGTCCTGCCAGGCGGTCCTTGCCCTTGCTCATTAAGAGCTCCGGGGAATGTCTCCCGTGATTCCAGCCGAACCCCAGCCATACCCACACGTTTTATGATTTTTAGGGCCATGATTGGCGGAGTCATGATGCAGGTTATGCAATGCACGTCGGGATTTTGATATAGGCCAGATGGACTATATGCCAAGGGGAGAGGAGAGGAGAGGAGAGGAGAGAGGGGAAGGAAGGGAGGGAGGAGGGAGGGAGGGAGACAGATGGGCGGAGAGAGAGGCAGAGAGAGAGAGAGAGAGAGGGAGAGAGAGAGAGAGAGAGAGAGGCAGAGAGAAAGAAAGACAGAAAGACAGAGAGAAAGAAAGACAGAGAGACAGGCCAGACAGACCAGACAGAGAGACACACCAGACACACAAAGAGGAGAGGGGAAGGACGGACAGAGAAAACAGGTGGAGCGCGAAGCTGATTGGTCATGAAGGGGAAAGAAAAAATATGAGACGACAAAAAGAGAGAGCGAGGACAAAAACAGCAAGCGAGAAAGCTCGTCATAGTTGAGCAAAAGCGGTCATTTTACCAAAAGCAGGCAGGCAGTCTTTGGCGTGCCTTGTCTCTGCCTGCACTAGACAATGCCGATGCTGACGACCTGTAAGCTGCTCGTCCGTTCACCCATCTCCCTATCCTCCTGCTCATCCCGCCCAAGGCTTTGTCCCATCGCTCGATCTGGTCCGTGGCCGTTCCAATTCTCTTCTCTTCCATCGCCCTCCTCAGTCGTCTTCCTCTCATCTTCCTCTTGTATTGCCGACATGTCCTAGCGGCTTGAGTATCCTAGGGAGCGGTACGTGGAACATGATAGATCTCTCTGTCCCTCCTTTATCTCCTCCTGTCTGTTCTTTTGTCGTGTGTCTCTCTTCTTCTTCCTCTGCTTTCTTTCGTAGCCACAACATCAAAATGTTGAGATTTTGGGGGTCATGACCCGCACGCACGTGATATCCGTTGAGATAAGTGGGGCGGCTCAACCTCCGGGTTCCATACCCTAATACACAGGCAGCGCACAGCTTTGTCTTCAACTCGACAAGTGCTGATGCTAGACACATGCATCATCCATCATGCACTCACGCTGTGCTATCCTGCTATCCTGCTATCTGTCCAGTGTCTGTACTGGCCGTGTTGCGCCCGGCCATTGCCTGCATGCCGCTCGTCCACTGGCCGTCTACCGTCTGCCGTCTGCCGTCTGCCGTCTGTCTACCGTCTGCACACTGTCTGCCTGCCGTCTGCCCTCTACCGTCTGCACACCGTCTGCCTGTCCTGCTCTTGTGCTGCCTCCGTTGTATTTCGCCCCACTGTATCGCGTGTGTTACATGGGCTTACTTGCATGATCAAAACGCACAAGAGCACATCGTGTCTGTGGAGGGGAGGGCATCGCAATGGAAGCTACTCTTGCAGCCGCGCAAATCTCTTCTGTATTTGGGCATTGCTTTTGCACTTGGACACAGCCCATAAGAGACCATTGCTATAGTTGCATGTTTGCCCGTCCATCCATTCATGTGTGTATGCATACTTATTTACTGGCTTGCACGTTGGGTGTGCTTGGGAGACCGCCGTCCGACCAGACCCAGCAATCAAACAGGGCAGACAAAAATACAGGCACAGACTCTAGTTCAGCATGAGTGTGCGAGGCGAAGCGAGACGAAAAGGCTCCTTGTAGTACTTGTATTACTTGTATTACTTGCATTACTACTTTATTTTCGGTCGTCGCTGGTGGTAGTGATACTACGTCACGTTGGTTGTGTTAGCTTGATAGAGAGTAAGACGGCTGGCCAAGACTTGGAGAGACTGAAAAGAAGAAGAAGAAGAAAAAGAAAAAAAAGCAAGGACAGGAAGACGGAGGGAATGCCAGAGAGAGAGAGAGAGAGAGAGAGCTTAGGCCACAAAAGGAACCTTTCCCTTTGTCGTGTTATCTTTGTGCCGTGTTTGTCTTGCATCATGCATGCACGCTGTGGCTCATTATTGTATGTGTATGGGTGAACGGGTAAGCTCCAGTTTTCTCATGAGGTTGTCCTTGGCTTGGTCTTTTGCCTTTGCCTTGCACCCATAGGCTAAGCAGAGCCCCCTGCTTTCTCTGTGGCCTAGCTAAAGGGGGAGGGGTGAGAAGGGTCGTCTGACTGATTTGTTATTGCGGCGGACACGATCCTGTCATATGCTGTTGTGTCTTGCACCGGGCTGAGCATTTATGTATGTCTGTGATTTTAGGTGTCAGGTTCAGCGGCGAGATATCACAATGTAGTGAGAAGGGCTGGGCTAGGTTGGATGAGGTAGGTTGAGTATGGAGATGGGATGGAGGCGAGGTGGTGTGAAATGTGACTGTTTGGTAGGCCCCTTGGAACTGCATTGTGTGTCTTACTTGCTAGTGCTGACCTGCGCCATCATTGACAGAACAGCATAAAGAGCCAACTGACGGTTTAGCATAGTTAGTAGCTGGCCAAAACAAGCACACAATGGGGAGGGGCGAGGGTGCGGATAAGCGGCGCAACGAAAGAGGGCTTCCCCGCCTATAAGATGCTGTAAAGAGCCTGCTGTTTATGAGCTCTAGCGCGTCATGTTTACTGCTGCAATGGTGAAGACAAAGGATAAGCTTGCAAAGAATGAATTTTGACAAGCTTAGCTGCTGCTGCTGGCTGGTCGGGAAGCTTGATCCCTGACAAAAAAAATCCAATGATTGGGAGAAAAAAAAAGAAAAGGAAAAAAAAAAAAAAAAAAAAAAAAAAAAAAACATAGGATGGTGAGGGAAGAAGAGAGAGGGGGAAGGAATAAGCTAGGGCAAAGAGTGGGATGGACGGGGAGGGGGCCTATAAAATTACAGGGCTGTTCGGTGCTGGGCAGGTTGAAGATTCAGCAGGGTGGCTGCTTATACAGAGGACAAGGAACCTGTATTATAGCGAGGGGACCACTAGAGGATTGTGTGTCTTTAATTTAAGGAAAAAAAAAACCATTATTTTCCCTTACTATGCTGGTCCATGCTTTGCGCGGGCCCTCCCGTCGCCGTTTATTCATTTCTCACTTCTTAGTGAGTTTTTCTCACTGTCGAGTGAAGCGTCAGTCTATAGTAGAGGGAAAAGAATAACAGCAGATTTGAGATGTCATCGGGCTACGACTAGGATGTATCTCGCGCAGGCCATCTTGTAAGAGCCCCCCTCCCCTCGTCTGCCTGTGCTGTGTGTGCATCTCCCCCCCCCCCCATCATACCGGCCCTCCTGCTATTGCATATCCCATCCCGTGCTTGCTTGCTTGTGCTTGTCATTGTCACTCCAGTTGAGTGGTTGGTTCTTCAGCACAAACATGTCACAGCAATTAGCTTAGTTTTCTCTTCTGGCTCCCCCCCCTTGCCCTGAACAGGTCTAGCCGATTCTGGTCTTTTTGTCCTTGCCCTTCTCGCTCTTGTTTTTCACTGTCACGTTCTGCGCCTGCGTCTTGTATTGCCAGCTGTTTTTGTTTTCTTGCTTATAGCCTCGTTCAGCTTCAGATCCTCTGCTCTCCGCTGCTTGATGCTGGTCGGCACTGCCCCGAAGTTGGCTGGCCCGCCCGAAGCCATGCCATGTGAAGGTGGATTTCAGTAGCTGCGACATGTGCATGCGTGGAGGCAGAACATGTCCATGCGAAACAGACGGCATCTGGCCGTAGGACGTGAAAACCCGAGCTTGTACTTGTCCATGGCACCTGTCTCCTACGTCGAGCACAGCGGGAAGATTCAGAGATAGACGAGGGGAAGCAACATGCACAAGATGTGAAGTGGCTGCGCTAAACTCAGATGCGGGCTGTCAGTGTCGCTTTGCTCTCCTTTCCACCCCCTTTTTTCCCATCGTAAAGTTTGGTCTGAGATATTGGGACATGGTCATAAAACTGCTGAGATGTGCGGACAAGGCATCACACAATCACTCAGGTCACATTACGGAGCCAGAAGTAGAGACACAGAAATAGACAAGACAAGGCAAGACAAGACAACACAAGACAACACAAGACAACACAAGCAGGGCGGGGCAGGGCAGAGACAGAGATATACACATGCACTAACAGCCGCACGAACTTGACAGGGACTTGGCACTTACACAAGCCGGTGCAAAGCAGCAGCAGCAGCAGCAACAGCAGCAAAAGTCTTGCCAGCTGGGCCAGGTTATCCTGCAGTCCCTCACAAGCACACACAGCGCAAGATCCACGCAGGCGCACCTAGACGTGACTGTAGATGGGCACAACGGGGAAAGAGATGAAGGTACGCGGGTGGAACCACTCGCTTGCTATTGTCTTTAAGTACCTGCATTGCATTTCATTGTTTTTTTGCTTTTGTCCAACCATGTTTTCTTTTGTTCAAGGTCTTTTCATATGCTTGTTTCCTTTCTGCTAGCCGGCCTGTCTAACATGCATTTGTCCACCTCGTCAGCCTGCCCATCTTGCTGCTCAGGCAAGCGTCGCATGTGTTTTCTTCGTCCTCTTCAGCACAAAGTGCTAGAGGGGTAGTGTTGTTTGTTCTAGTTAGGTAGCAAAAAAGGTGGCGGCAGTGGCGGTAATAGCATCGGCAATGTTCCCCTAGAGGCGTGTGATAGATGCTGCTCTCTCCGTGTGTGCAATGCATGCTGGCGTCTGCCATGTTGTACTCTACCCGCACTGATATTGGCACTTTGCTTGGCTGTACCCTGACCTCAGATAATGTGCAGGCAGCACATGTGCAGGTTGTATCTAGGGGAGATGGAAGCATGTGCTCACTGAGTGTAGCTACAAACTTGCGTTCAAATGGTATCTCTGAACGCGTCTCTGGATGTTGCCCGTGGTAGCGCATATGCGTGTTTTAATTTGTCTTGTCCGTACACCGGCTATCTGGCCTGGAGTCTTGAATATTTAGCTTATCCTACTCGGTTGCTGTACATGTGCTTAGGTGGTTGGTACAACACCAAAAAGTCATAGAAATGGACGGGCTGTTGGACAAGGCCGGCAGCTTATACAGAGAGGGGCCGCTCAAGGGGGGAGGGGGGTGGAAGGTGGCGGTGGGGGAGCTCCTAGTCACAGCCATCAGGTACAGCTATGGGCAAGGACGCCGGCTCAGTGAAAACAACCAAGCTGGCGAATTTGCACGAAGACCAATAGCAACATACCCTCTCGCCCTTGTCTAGACAGGAGAGCCGCCACTGTAGACGGGAACAAGGCGAGCCATGCTCGCTGGGGGTGGCGAGGTGGTGGGGGAGGGCCATGGATGAGCACACAGCTGCCTTGAACTGCGACCTGCAAGCACATGTGCATGTATATGCAAGTGTGCATCCCCAGCTTTATCGAGAGGAGGGCTGAGGATTGCGGTCTGCTTGAAGAGGAAGAAGGAGGGCCAGGGCCAGGGCAGAGATGGAAGAGATGGATGGAAGATGAAGGTAGAGACAGACGAAGATAGACAGAGACATGGGGGTGTGTGTAGTTTGCCAGGCGGTGTTCAGTCTGTGTCTTGTTCTAGGCCCGTTTCTTGCTCAGGTCCAGAGAGCAAGACCCCGGACGAAGAAAGAGCCAGCGCAGGGCCAAGTGCCACCCCCCCTCCACTTGTTTGTGTGCATGGTCCGTCCACCCGTCCATCCGTCCTTTTTTTTTTTCTTTTTTTTTCCATCTCCTCTCGTTCTCATAAACTCGTGGACTTGTCTGGCTGGATATCTGGCTGTTTGTGTTGTGGCGGCTTGGGTGCCTTGTCAGTATTTCTGTATGTCTGCGAGAGAAATGTGTGTGTCAATGGGTGCAGGTGTAGGTGTAGATGCAGGCGCACAGAGTGTGGGAAGATCAAGAGGCTTCTGGGGGTGTGTCTTTTTTATTTATTTAATTCTTTTATAATTCTTTTTTTTCCTTTTTTTTTTCCTTTTTTTTTAGTCTTTTTTTTCCAAGTTCGCGAAACACACCCTTCGCATACTCACTCGCCCATATACCCACCCTCACCACCCTCGGGGGGTTTCCTTCGTTCTTTTTTCATCCCAATCACCACCAAGCTCGACCTTTCCATCGTGCCTCGCCTGTCCGGCCACCTCAAGGCGTTTCCTCTCCTCTTCGCAGACCACAGAAACACATCTTCCTCGCCTCGTTCGCACTCTATTTCCTCTTCTCGCTGTTCCCTTTTCAAGATCTTTCCTCCCGACAATATTTGCTTCACTTCTTTACGTCTCTCGCTCTTTTGGAGTTGGCCTCTTGCCTGCTGCCAGCCCTCGCTCAGCTTGGCTGTCTCTTTGTTTTTTCTTTTTATTTCTTTTTCTTCCTCTTTTCTCTTCCTCTGTCCTGTTGCCCTCTGGCTTCTCATGTTCTTTTTTTTTTTTTAAAAAAACAATTCAGAAAAATCACATGTATGTACATACATAAATTTCCCTTGTCATTTCTTTTTTACTTTCTTTTTTGCTTCCTTGCCTTCTTGTCCTGGCCCTTCGTGGCCGCCATAGCTTCACCCTGCCCTTGACACCTGGGTGAGACTATCCGCACCCCCCTCCTCGCCTGCGTACTATATATCTCTGCTCTTTTGCGTCGTTGATTTTTTTCTTTTCCTGCCTGCATTCCCACATTGCTCTCCCTTTTCCTATCTGTTCTGTTCTGTCCTGCCAGTTTCTTTTCGTTCTGTGCATCTTGGCCTCATCCAAAGTACTTCCTGTCGCTTCTTGTCGTCCTGCATAGTTTATTTCTTTCCCTCTATTTCTCGGCCCGGTCTTTTTTCTCTCGTCCGTCCTCTTTTTTCACTGTCGTCCCTTTGCCTCGCCTGTGTTCGCCATGGCTCAAGGTTCTAGCATTTGGGACCATCGTTCCCAGACCCCTCGCTCAGAGGCCCAGGTATCTGGTCCCATTGCAAACTGGCCTACAAGCAATTCCCACTACTCTGTAGACACCAACCGTGTTCAGCAACAACATCAGCATCAACAGCAGCAGCAGCAGCAGCAACATCACTATAGCCACTATGCCTCCATAGCTCCATCACTCTCGGCCCCAGATCCCGCCCCGGCCCCGCCAGGCCCTATGGTCTCTTCTTCGTCTACTTCTCTAGTCCCCATCTCTATTCCTGTTAGCATTCCTAGCTCAGCTCCAGCTTCAATATCTGTTTCAACAATAGCCCCCATTTCTCAGGCTAATTTTGCCCCTACCACATCCAACAACTTGTCCCTGGTTAAGACGCCCAACCGGACTATGGTGAGCCCTATTCTACTCTTCCTCCGCTTCAGGCCGGGACCGCTGTATTTTTTAGACTCTCAGCGCTCTCTCCGCCTGGAATTACAGGGCCAGATTCACTACTAGGCCCTGTAAACTCGCCCACCAGCCACCAACTAACGACACATCTTAGCCGGTTGATCAGGCCCTGACTGAGCATTGCCAAATTCCCTTGAATGACTGCTTCGTAGCTGCATTGCTAAAAGACGGCACTATAGCCATGTACTCAGGGCCAGTAATTCTAGGCCAGAATAACATTAACAAGTTCTTCAACTCCGAGAAATTCGTAGAGGTCATCCGTCAAATGGGCACTCGTAAGTAGACTCCGCCATCCGCCATCTTTCCCTGCCCATTCCCAGCCCAGCCTCCCCCCCACTCTTTTCTTCTTCTCTGCTCACCTACAGCTGCCCACAGCTAACTTGTCCTCGTCCATCTGCCTCTCTAGCCTCTGGCAAGGACCCTTCAGTGAAAGAAGAGTCCAGTAGCACAAATATCGCAAAACTCGAGCAGGTGGAAAACCCACGTCCATCGAAGCGCAGCCGTCTCGAGCTACCACGTGACATTGGAGACTCCGACCTCGATGATGACGGGCCCGTGACCGTTGCTACTTCTCTTCCCCGCCGCCCCATCTCCATTGGCGACAGAAATAGCATCTGGCTCTATTACCAGCAGCGCCTACGCAGCTGCCAACAAAACGCATGCAAGATCATTGCCAAGGCTTGGGTCAAGGCTATTGAGCCCAAGAAGCAATCTCACCATCCATACACCGGGAAGGAGGATCGGGCGCCTTCCTGGTGGCCCAAGCCAACTTCCAAAGAAGACCGCGTCCGCCACAAGGAACCCGATCATTTGTATAAGCGCGGTATGTCTAAGTGCCATAGGCCCACCTAGCTAAAACTACTACAACCCATTCCAAGGACCTCCAAAAGTTCGCCTTGGCTAACATAAATGCCCAGAACGCGTCTATCTACTAGCGCATATCATGCGTCTAGTCTCGGCCCCTTGCGAGAAGCAGCTACCTGCTGTGCGCAAGTCGAATCTTAACATTAGCAGGCTTGAAGAGATCACACTTGATACCCTGTCGGGCTTCTTCTCCGACAAGGAAAATCCAAGCAACGTCCGGAAGCGCCCTTTTCTGGCCGAGCTGTTCTCCGTGGCCAAACAGGAGGAACGAAACCTCCGGGGCGAAATTGGTAGGTGCATTTCCCCCATCCTCCTATCGGCCTGCCTTTTATTGACACTCCTCACCCTTCTTTGCGCAGACGACTTCACCAAGGTCTGGGTGATGACCGATGAAAAGGCCATCGACATGTGTCTATCAGAAGATCCCAACTCTGCCATTCTACGCAGCAACGAGGAGCTCACCGCCTCTCCAACTGGCCCTCCCCTGAGCGTTGCCCTCCACCGTTCCTCGCAGTCCAATCCCGGCACCAATGTCAACCCCGCCAGTGCTGCGGCTCCCAGCTTGGCTCCTTCATATATAAGCAATCTGTCGGCCCTTCAACAACAACCCCATCACTCTCAGTCCCAGCACCCAACCCACTACACCGATGCTACCAATGCCATGGCCACTGCTGCCTCTGTTACGATGAACATTCCCGTCCAAGTCCCCGAAATGGTTTCGCCCGTCACCCCCCAGCCTACAAATGACACAATTCGTCGTGCTTCCATGTACGCCACATCCCAGGCCGAGTTCCACCACTCTTCACAGCAACCCACTACCATGTATCAACCAGCTCCCGTCCAAACCACGACTCCATGGCACGCAGCCTCATCCGGCCCACAGCAGACAGCCTCCATGTACCCATTTTCCAGCAACAGCCACGGCACTACCCATATGCAATTCCACCACCACGCCCAGCATGGCCACCAGCCTCAACCACAACAGCCTCAATCACAACAGCCTATCATGGGATCTTCGCAAACTGTACAATATAACAACTCGTTTGATACGGGCCAGGATGCATCCATGTACCGCTCCTCTCACAACCCATCAGTATACGAGGGTTACTCTACGCACCCGCCGCCAAAGTAAACGAGCTAGTTTTTGTGCGGAATCTGGCTTTGGTTATTACCAAAAGGCCCAGAAATAAATCGAGAAAAAAGAAAGAAAGAAAAACTCCCCAAGAACAGAAAACGGAGGAGAGGAGACGTTATCTACCCGATTGTCGGTTGATTTTGCAGCAGGCCTGTTTCTTCATGATGTTGCGGCTGTGTTCCTGATTCTCGATTAAGACTTGTTACTATAGATAGGCCAACTAGCTTTGCCTCTCTGCCAGTGATTCGGGATTCTCCAGGAATGGTTTGACACGGCGCAGAGGCGCCCATGGTTTTGGTGTCCCTCACAAGCAGCCTTTTTTTTTCTTTGGACCTATATTACGCTTCATGTTTGTTTATTATTAATGTTTGGAGGGCGGTCGCTTTTGTTGTTTTGCTCTTCTGTCTCTCATCGAGATGCACACGACCTATCCCCAATGATAGAGTCATTGCTTAGGATGAAAGCAAGCATTCGCATTGACTGTGCCAATTCTGATATTGGCATTAGCAATAGCCTTATGAATTAGATACAATGCTACACATAAATTGAAATCGAAATCGGTCATTTTTGTGCCATTTCCCACTGCACTTCTACATCGCAAACTCTTTAACGCAAGCGCTTCCTGCAGAACCTGCAAAGTAGCGAACATGGTGAACTGTGAAGTTGGCGATAGACAATTCGGAGGTGAGGTTGAGATCTTGGCAAGGGTTGTGTTAGGGTCTACAGACTTGAAACGATCGACGGGAAATCCTTCCAGCCAGCAATAAAATATTTGGGGCAAGGGCGCAGCTGGGAGCGCATTAGACTGACTTGGGTGGCTCTGTGATCTAAATGTTGCTAGCCCAATCTCGGGTTGCCCCAACTTCGTGGCTACATGATGAAGCGTTCCTATCCTTGTTATTTTCACTTCTCTTCCTTTCCTCATCAAGATCAACTTATTTAGCCCAATTCTTAAATTTCAAATTAAACATGTTTCGCATGCTTCTGTCTCGTAGGACACTAGAGCAAGAGCTAAGCGCTGCATGTTGTTAGGGTTGTTCTCCAAGACGTTTGATTCTTGTTCTGGGACTCTAACTTCAGATGGCATGGTATAACCAACCAAGCATGACCAAGACCGACCGGGGCTTGTTTGTGGTAGTGCCAGGACAGACATTGTTGATAATTCAGGGCTTGGAGACGAAATCAGGCGACTTTCGTAGAGCTGCTTCTAGACCAAATACGTCATCGCCTCGCCTAAGGCAGAGAACAAGATGTAGCAAGCTAAGAACATCGTCTGATGAGGCCATTCGCCCAACAACAATCAAGATAATGTGAATTCGGGTTTCTTAAAACTGTGGTTGCCTTCGTACATCTTTTTGCGCGTTTTTTTTTACTCTCTAATGTGGCTTCTAACTCTCACGCCAATCCTGCCATGATTGGGCTTGGTGTGGTGTTGGTGTAGTGTGTTGTGTGTCTACATCTAGTCAAGTCAGTCAAGTGCCCGCCAGGCCAAATCTTTAGACCATTATTGTTGTATTTTTTTGTGGCCTTCCGCTTTCACAAATTTTTTTGCCTGCTTGGAATTCACCGTCTTTCTTCTTTCTTCATCTCTCTTCTTAAATTCCTCTCTGTGCCTAAAAACTTTGATCTTCTTTTTTTATTTTCCTCACCGCCAACCATCATCGACGCACGTTCTCCCATAACAAATCACGACAAAACCATCGCTTTGCACGTTGCAGAACATCCTTTTTTTCGTCATGACATATTGAATTTGGCGATAGTCGCGATCCCCCAACGCCCTTTTATACGTTCTTTCGCTGGTGTTGGTGAATTGGCTGGCGGACAACATGGAATCATGGCTGCTCGACACATATTTCGCCTTCGCTTCGAGGCACAATGTCTGCCTTGACCTTGTGCTAGAAATAAAACGACCCTTCGATGCCTCCATTTCCTTGAATGCCAACAGGTAACCTTCTACGTTGCTTGGGGTTCTACTCGAGATGCGCTGGTGTTTAGGCACCTATTTGGCTAGAACGACAGGGCTAGTTTTCTCTCAATCATGAGGTTGAGTCTCACAAGCCACGTGACTAACCACGTGAGACCAACAATCACATGACCTGGCAGTGCGGCTAATATGCGGCAAAACGCAAAATGCCCTTTCAACTTCCCCAAGCCTTTCTTACCAGCAAAGCCAATTCTAGACGTTTTCTGCAAATTTGCGCCATAATCTTGTCTCTCCACCCTCTCCGCATCTGCTCTGTTGTGTTTGTTGCAATAGAGGGATTATTCAGCCACGGAAGCAATATCTTGACAAGAACAGAACCCGGAAAAAAAGCGTCAGGCTCCAGGCCATAGTAAAGGCGCGACTCTACTTTTTCCTGCGTTTTCTCGCCGCCCTTGTCCTATTCTGGACGCGCCTCAGCCCACTTTTATTCTGTTCCGCCATCAACTTTGCTACGTACGTCAATTCAAGGAAGGCCTTTCTCTGCCAAAATAAAACACTAGCACTGCAGAGCCACGGCAACGCAAGCAAAAAAAAGGTGCTTCGGAATTATCAGCCATCGTAACGTTTGCACGAGAAAACAATATTGTGCAATTTTGTCTTCACATTCTTGTCCCTAATTTATGGCGTTGCGTGCACCATTTTTTTCTGGCTCAGCCTTGGACGTGTTTTTTCCCTGTTTCCCCTTTCAGCCTATAGCGGTTGTCCAATCAGCGACCAGAATTCTCTTTGCCTCGCCCACTTTTGCTAGCCTGAATATGCAGCAGAAGCAGAGCCCACAAACTTGAACGTCTTCCCTCCAAAAAAATCGTCAAGTCAACTACTAGAAACCACAATCATCAACACAATCGCAAATATCATCACCGCTTTTCGTGTATCCCTCGGATCCGATTTTGGCCATCTTTTTATTCCACTCTCACCAGACTTTTTTTTTCCTCTTTCTCTCGCTACTAGAAGCAACGCTCGTTTCCTTTTTCTTCCACGTGCCGCGTTCCCACTTTTTCTCTCTTGCCTCTGCGACGCGGTACATAATCAATTCTCAGAAGCCCCCCAGGACCAGAGACAAAAATCCCAAGGTTATCGGATTCGCATTACTTTTTAGCGACAATATCATCGCATCTCTATTCTCCTGCCTTTTTTTTGTTTCTTTGACGCGCTATCATCCGTTTATAGCATTCCGAATTAAAAAGATACTTTTTTACTTTGTCTGTTCGTCAGCCAGTGGGAGAATCTAGACATCTGGCTTAACGCGACAAAAACACGGAGTATAGACTTGCGTACGTCTTGTTCACCAAACACTCGTACTATCTATCCATTTGGCCTGTCGCTTTATCTGTTGCGCCCTTTGGTTCTCTTCGCATCTTTGCTCAAGCTCCTTTTGCTTGGTGTCAATGCCCGCCATGGCCACCCTGCCGTCGCCCATGATGCCTCAACATCAGGGCCTGCCTCTGTCAATGTCCATAAACAAACAAGAGGTCGAGGCTGCTGTCAGGGTACGTTTTTTTCCCTTCTCCATCTCATTCCCAATATTTCCATCGCTGTTCACGCCCGTCTGCCACTATCGCGGCGCGCATTGTATCAAATCTTTTCCAAACTTGGTCTTGATCTATCTTGACACTTGATGCTAACAAACAGCCCTTTGTAGAAACTCAAGGACATGAAGGATCAAGGTATTCCTCAAACCGACCCAGACTTCATAAAAACACAAAACTTTATCAAGTCCGTACAACAATTACATATGCGGAATATGCAGCAACAAGAATTCATGCGTCGCCAGCAGCAGCAGCAGCAGCAACAACAACAACAGCAACCACCGCCGCAGCAGTCCCCCATACAAGATCATCGTTCCCCAAATGGCCTATCCAATGGCAACACTGGTCCTGGTCCCGATAGATCACAAACTGCATCTATTGGTCCTTCCAATGGTGCTTCATCGCCCACTGCGTCTACTGCCCTCAATACTTCCGGCTCACAGGCTCCCAGTGTTGCTAGCCACTTCTCAACCCAACAATTGACTCTTCTGCGGAACCAAATTGGTGCTTTCCGCATGCTTTCAAAAAATGCCGGTGTGCCGCAGAGTGTCCAACAAACTTTGTTTGCTCAGCGCCTTCGCCGTAAGATGGCGGTCGTCGAGGCTCTTTCTGCCTTAGCTCCTGCTTCTACTGGCCTTGGTGCTTCGCCTGCTCCCAGTCAAACAACAGTAGACCCGATTACCGCGCCTTTATCAAATGGTGACTCCGCTTCCTTGGCGGCTGCCAACCCTAACATGACTTCCGGGTCTGGCCGCCCCGCTGCAACCAAGGGACCATTGTACACCAAGTATAAAACTCCACTCGCCGCCGGCCTTATCAAGACTGCTATTAGCTTTAATGATCATGCATCACGCACTCACCGACTGTTTGTACCTGGGATGTTCCCTCTCGGTATTGATCTAGATTCTATTAGATACGAGCGTGAGACCGCCATCATAAATCGCATGCGCTCACGGTACGCCGAGCTTAAGGAGCTGCCTGCAGACCTGGCACATTGGGACGTTTCCAATCCCGAGGTTCAGCCTGAAGAGACTCTCAAGCTCAAGGCTCTTGTTGAGAAAAAGGCCATTGAACAGTTTGGCCGTCAGCGCATCTTGCGCGAGTCTGTCGCCCGCCAGATGCTCTTCTTCGAAAACCTCGGTACGACCACTAACCGTAGTCGTTACCGCCGTGTGAAGAAGCACAATGTGCGCGAAGCGCGTATCACCGAGAAACTAGAAAAACAACAACGTGACGCTCGCGAAAACCGCGAAAGAAAGAAGCAAGACGACTTCCTGCGTGCAATCAGCTCGAACCGCAACGAGATTAACAACTTGGGCATTAGTGCTGCCCAACGCGGTCATCGCCTTGCCAAAATCATGTACAACCAACACTTTAACATTGAGAAGGAAGAACAGAAGCGCATCGAGCGGACTGCCAAGCAACGTCTACAAGCTCTTAAGGCTAACGACGAGGAGGCCTATCTCAAACTGCTGGACCAGGCTAAGGACACGCGTATTACACACCTGCTACGCCAGACCGACGGCTTCCTGCACCAGCTGGCCTCATCTGTCAAGGCTCAACAACGCCGTGCTGCTGAGCATTACGGCAACGGAGGTGACTTTGAAGAGAGTGATGAAGACAATGAACCTCAAGATGAAGAAACTGCTGGCAAGATCGATTACTACGCCGTTGCGCATCGTGTCAAGGAGGAGGTCACTGAACAAGCCGATATCTTGGTTGGTGGTAAGCTCAAGGAGTATCAGATCAAGGGTCTACAGTGGATGGTGTCTCTGTACAACAACAATCTCAATGGTATTTTGGCCGACGAAATGGGCCTAGGAAAAACCATTCAGACTATCTCACTCATCACTTACCTCATCGAGCGTAAGCAACAACCTGGGCCCTTCCTCGTTATTGTTCCTCTCAGTGTCTTGACCAACTGGAACCTGGAATTCGATAGATGGGCCCCCTCAGTTGGCAAGATTGTCTACAAAGGTCCCCCAAATGCCCGTAGGCAACAACAGGACCGGATCCGCCAAGGAAATTTCCAGGTTCTGTTGACTACATACGAGTACATCATCAAAGATCGACCTTTACTGAGCAAGATTAAGTGGTTCCACATGATCATCGATGAAGGTCATCGTATGAAGAACGCGCAGTCTAAATTGAGTGCGACCATTCAAACGTACTACCAGACTCGCTTCCGTCTGATTCTTACCGGTACTCCTCTTCAAAACAACTTGGGTGAACTGTGGGCTATGCTCAACTTTGTCCTTCCCAATATCTTCAAGTCTGCAGCAACTTTTGACGAATGGTTCAACACGCCCTTTGCTAATACAGGCAGTCAAGACAAGATTGAGCTCACTGAAGAAGAGCAGATTCTTGTCATTCGCCGTCTGCACAAGGTGCTCAGACCATTCCTCCTGCGTCGTCTGAAGAAGGACGTGGAAAAGGATTTGCCAGACAAAACGGAAAAGGTTATCAAGTGCAAGTTCTCCTCGTTACAGTCTAAGCTTTACAAGCAGATGGTGACCCACAACAAGATTGCCGTGGGCGAGGGTAAGAATGGAAAGACTGGAGCTCGTGGTCTTAGCAACATGATTATGCAGCTGCGTAAACTGTGTAACCACCCATTCGTCTTCGACGAAGTTGAGACGGTGCTCAATCCGCTAAACATCAGTAACGATATGCTGTGGCGTACTGCTGGAAAGTTTGAGCTGCTAGATCGTATTCTTCCCAAGTACCAGGCATCTGGCCATCGTGTGCTCATGTTCTTCCAAATGACTGCTATTATGGACATTATGGAGGATTACCTTCGATACCGCCACTTCGAGTACTTGCGTCTGGATGGTACTACCAAGTCTGACGAGCGTTCTGATCTTCTACGAGACTTCAATGCTCCCGACTCCAAGTACTTTATGTTCTTGCTATCAACCCGAGCTGGTGGTCTAGGTCTCAATTTGCAGACTGCTGACACTGTCATCATCTACGATTCCGATTGGAACCCTCACCAGGATCTACAAGCCCAGGATCGTGCTCATCGTATTGGTCAAAAGAACGAGGTGCGAATTCTGCGTTTGATCTCTTCAAACTCCGTTGAAGAAAAGATTTTGGAACGTGCGCGTTTCAAACTCGACATGGACGGCAAGGTCATTCAAGCCGGTCGTTTTGACAATAAATCTTCTGAGACTGATCGCGACGCTATGCTTCGGACGCTATTGGAGACTGCTGACATGGCTGAGCAGGGTGACCCTGATGACATGGATGATGAGGAACTGAATGAGATCATTGCTCGTAATGATAATGAGCTTAAGTTGTTCCAAGAAATTGATGACAAGCGCATGATGGATCCTATATACGGAACCAATCCTGGATGTCAGGGTAAACCGCGTCTCATGGCTGAGAACGAGCTCCCTGAGATTTATCTCAACGAGGGCAACCCTGATGCCCAAGAGGAAGAAGAAGTTGTTCTGGGTCGTGGTGCCAGAGAACGCACAAGAATCAAGTATGACGATGGTCTCACAGAAGAGCAATGGCTCATGGCTGTTGATGATGATGATGACACTCCTGAGGAGGCTGCTGCCCGTAAAGAAGCGAGAAAGGACAGACGCGAAGCCAACAGACTGCGCAAGGCTGCCATAATCAACTCACTGACTGACAGTACCGCTGTTCCTCCCTCACCAAGTCAAAGTCAAGCTAGTACTGAGGAAATTGAGACACCTAAAAAGCGTGGACGCAAGCCGGGAAGCAAGAATGCCGAGAAGCGCAAGGCTGATGATGGCGATGAGCCGCCAGCCAAGAAGCGACGCGGTCCTATTGGCAGGCCTAAGGGCAGCACCAATGCGCCCCGCGACCCTAACAGGCTGCCGCCGGCCCAACGGGCTCTTCTTCAGACTAGCCTCCGGAAATTGTTTGACGGCCTGATGAACCTGGAGACTGACGACCTGCTGGAACCACCGCCAAACGATGACGAGAGCGACCCTGGCAAGCGCTTAATTATTGGGCCATTCGTCAAGCTACCACCCAAACGCGAATACGCTGACTACTACATGATCATTCAGAATCCGATCTGCATGTCGCAGATTGAAAAGAAGATCAAGAAGGAAGAGTATAAGAAATTAAGCGACATGCGCAGTGACATTGAGCTGATGTTGAACAACTGTCGAACGTACAACGAAGATGGGAGTGTGCTATATACGGATGCCAACATGATGGAGGTAAGCCATGAGCAAAAAAGTGCCATCTACTATTCAACGCGACTAACAAAGTTATAGGATTTCTTCGTTGACCAACTCAACAAACTGCTGGATGAACACGTCGACCTACGCGCTATGGAAATTCCTAAGGCCTCTCAAGCCGATGTCCCCGGCACAGCTCCGGCTTCTACTTCTGCCACACCCACCACCGACATGTCTGCTGCTGGCGCTTTTGCTGACACCGGCGTCAGTGATTCGGCGCTTCCTGCCGTGCCGCCGCGGATCAAGTTAATATCCAACGCCGGATCAAAAGAGGCTGCTTCTGCTGCTCCGACAGATGAGGACAAAGAGAATGAGGGGCAGGAGCAGGAAGAGTAAGTAGAGTACGGGGAAGTTGATGAAGGCGGGAGGGAATGAATGGCTCATGTCTCTCTTGATAATTTTTTCTGTGTTTTATTAGGGCTGTTTTTCTGTTACATCCATCTCTTTGCCTTGCCTACTTTTGTTTTCACATTTTACTTTTCCATTGTTGGCGAGGGAACCCGTGTGGCCTTTTCTTTTTCCCCCTTTATTTTGCTGTCATCGCTTTGACGAGTCCCTTGTTTTTTTCTTTCGCCCTTTCTCATTTGGTGTTTCCTCTTTTTTTTTTTTTTCTCATCCTCTTTCCTTCTTTCCTTTTCTTTTTTTTCTGTCTCTTTCCCTTTTCTTTTTTTCTTTTCGTTTTTTTTTTTTTTTCTTTTCTTTTTGCGGGGTGGCATGGCTTGACTTTTCCTTTCCTTTTTTTTCTTTTCGTAATTAAATGAATTATCAAAACTTGGCTCTTATTTAACTTATCCTTACAAGTCCCGCAATTTCTTACATGACGTTATTCATAAAGTCCTCCAAAATAAAACGAATAAATAGTTTTGTATAGCAATTGAAATAGCATCAACATCTTTCAAAACAAAGAAAGATAAATCCTTTCCTCACCTCACCGTCGGTAATACTGATAATCGTTTCTAAATGACTGCTCCATAGCGCCTTCCACAATCGTTGGACTGCGTAGATTCTCGCCCCACGGGCCCTCATTAAAACTTCCTAGTCGCCCAACGCGCCCACTCATGGCCGACTGGTGTGGTGGTGGAAGTGACGGTACGCCAGATGACATGACGCCCATTGGTGTCTGTCCAGGACTCAACATAGGGGCTGCAGGCGGGGCATCATGATGGCGGACCGACAGGTCGCGGTCCCGATCATAGCATCCTTGGAACGATTGGCTGTGGCCGTGGCTGTTTCCGCGGCCATGGTTGTGCATAAGGCCAAAGTGGCTGTGACCTGGTGCAGGTGTCCATGTGCCTCGCCGCGAAGGTGGGGCAATCGGATGGTCGTCATTAGTGACGCTTTCATCAATAACAGGTCGGTCCCAGCAACGGTCTGACCAGCTTTGACGACCGGGATCGGTACGCGTGCGGGGTCCTTCGCTGCCAAACATCGACTCAATGTAGTTGCTGGAGTCCCTGCGGCCACGACTTCCCGAGAATAGCGGTGTTTGTTCGTAGCTCCCTGCACCTACGCCTGACCCTGGGCCATACTCAGGAGAGTATTCTTCCCGTGAATGGCCATACCGTGAAGGAGGGCGCCTTATACTAGGTCTGGTGGTGGTCGGGCGGCGAGGCGGCGATAATGGAGTGGGTGGCGCTGCGATTGGAGGGCCACCCCATGAATCCCTTTTTCGCGTGGCAATTCCACTACGAAGACTTGGTGGCGGTGACATTTCCCTGTCTCTTCTCAACAGAGATGGGCCAGGCGGGGGCGGTGGACCAGTAGGAGGAATATACGGACTTGTTCCATGGTCTACAGACATGCTCCGTCCCATGCGGATGCGCTGGCTGGCTGCGGAAAGGGGCGGGTATCCCGATACAGGTGGCGGGCCGGCAAAGCGCTGCCGTGAGCGAGCACTCCCAGGAATAGAGTTGTTGATGCCCATCCCCACACCAGTATTAAGATTTAGAGGAGTGGTTCCACGGAAAATGCGATCTCGGTCAGCGGCTACACTGGGATGGGCGGTTGGCAATGGCGCAGGGCATGTGATGGTGACCTCAAATGCGCTTTCATGCCATTCAATCCACTCAATGACTTCAGCACGGATTTCACGGCTGCCCTCGATACCAACATCTAACTGGGCCATGGTTCGCGGAGACGCAGATGGGGCATCTCGCAAGGCACGCGTTGATCCCATACCTGGCATCTCATTGGTGTAATCTTCAGCCTCGTCGATTCGTAGAGCACACTGCCAACGTCCCACCTCAGGAAGAAGTCTTAGACAGGCCACGACAAGGAACTTGCCCTCGACCTTGGCTGCATGTGAAGGTGTCTTGAGTTCAAACTGCACAATGGCCACATGGTAATCTTCGTGTGGAATGGGAGAAAGGCACTCTGCAACAGTAGATTTTACGGTCCAGCTAGGCTTGTGGTGTGGGGTATGAGGTACAACTCTACGAACTCCTGAGTCAAGCATAAAGCGCACATGTGGCCTGGTTCCGGTAATAGGGGCGCCTGCGCCGCCAATGCTAGAAGAGCCATTCGAACGGAAAGAAAGCCCGGCACTTGGTGACCCAACGCTTCCAGCCTCATCATCAACAGTGTGAGCAACGACTATTGTGTGTTGTTCGCGTTCCTTGGCAAAAGCAATGAAATTAGTTGCCACGGGCACAATTGGCCCCACGCGTGCATACTCGTCAGCATCACCAACTTGTTGAACGAAAAAGCACATGAACTCCTTGGAGTCGCGCCGAAACATGTTGAGCCAGACTCGGCGAAAGTTTCCAACCGTGCTAGGGGATGCATGCGGTGTCATAAAAAGGGAGGCTTTCAACCCACGATTTGTGATGCTCCATGTCGCTCTATGAGGCATGAGAGGAGCTGGGGCCGGAGCCAGGTCATCACTTTGCAAGAATTGCTCTGGGCAGTCTGCAAGAAGACCGGTACGTTCATTTTTATATGTGCGCCGCGAGTCCCAAAGCAAAATGCTTTCGTCTACAGAAGTTTCTAAGATGGCGTGTTGTAGACGCTGAAACGCGCGTTTCGCTCCTTCGCCGTAACGTACATCAATATGCACATTGAAAAGACCAGCAAGAGCATAGGATATGTCTTCAGGGCGACTTGATCTCCGGTCGGCCATCCACGTCATTTTGGTGGCCACATTGACTGAATCAAGACTGACCCGACGCTGGAGAACAGCCTGAGGAATGCCGGTAGATTGGGAAATAAGCATATTGAGAACGTCGGGGTGAGGAACTGCAGCAGAGATGTTGTCCCAATTCCGATCCATGAAAATAATTCGCCGTGGAGCGAGAAGTTCGGGCAGGGTCCACGCCCGTCGGAACCACTGAGAGCATCTGAAAGCTTTGCGCCACTATTGAAAAAAAAAATGTTAGCAAGGTGGAGGAAGTAATAGCTGCTAGTTACTCCTGACTGGGCGCAGACGTGCAAATGTGCGGGTGTAAGATGCTGAAACCATGGGGTTTGTCAAGATGAATCAAAAGTTCGCGTCACTTACGTTGGTTGGTGGATTTGGCACACTTCTTCTGTCTCTTCTTAGTCCAGCACCCCCGTCTTCACTATCATCATCATCTTCGTCGCTAGTGATGGCCTGGTCCATGTCATCCAAGTCATCGGGCATCGTGAAGTCCATGAGATAGACGAAGCAAACAGCAGAATTTGCAAACAGATTCCAGGCGTTGGTAACGGCTTCATACTTGTCACTTTGGCTTTTTTCGTTTACGCAACACGAGTCAACCCACAGCCACTTGATCTTTTCTCGGGCAGCTGCTTGTAATGCTCTACGAATCTTGTACAGCTCTGGTGATGGTGAGCTATCAGTGCCCGAGAACTCGGAGCGAGCTTCCGATGAAGCGCCCGTGTGTGGTGTTGATATATCAGGCGCTTCGTGTTCAGAATCAGGTTCAGTATCACTATACGCTCCGCTCCGGTGCAACGACCGGGCTCTGGATATGGGACGCCGCTGGTTGGTACTCTGGCGTGACATGCGCCGGCCGAAGGAAGGGCGAGATGAGGGGACCGCTGAAGGGGCGCCACCAACGTCGGAGTCAGCATCCGAGTCAGAGTAGTCTGTGTCTTCTGGTGTGGTGGCATCACCATCCTTACGACTTGATTTCATGTCATTATATGTGATTTCGGACTTGGTCCATATATGTGACAAGACGGCGTAGGGTGGCAAATTTGACGTCTTGAAGTCGCGCAGAAGTAGGGTTTCTGTATTTAACAGCCGCATAATGAAGGCGATAGACAGGTGTGAAGAGGAAGAAATGTGAGAAGGTTGTTGAGGATGATTTGAGCGGATAGATGATTAGGATATGGTGGTAAAGATTATGTGAGGACCGGCAGTCATGTAGGGATGTGGATATGGATGTCAAGATAAAAGTGACGAATTTTGTGGTGTCAAATCAAGTTGAAGGAGAGGCTGGTAGTGGGAGCCTATTGTTTGCATGCGAGAAAGGCAGAAATCATGAGAATAGGGCTGAGGAAGGAAGCCGATTTGACTGGTGGAAGTGGAGGCCGTAGCTGGAAACGAAGACGAAGCAGTCAGACGAGGATTCGGAGATTCTAGGGCTTTGGCTCTTGTCTTCGTTTTCTCGAGCGCTTGTTTGTTTCTTCCCTTCCCTCTTCCAATTGCTTGTGGTCTTGTGCCGTGTTTTGCAAAAGGTTAGTTAGTATAGGCTGGCTTTGACTGTTGGGCTGGCCGCCCTGTCGCTCGTTAATTGGGCCGATGCAGCCACTTCAACTTTGAGAGAAAATGGGGCTTAGGGTGGAAACAAAGAAGGACAGAAAACTAGAGCTAGAGCTAGTCGAGGGGCAAAGGACGGGATTCAAGACAAGAACCGTTGTTCTTTGAGTTCCAAGTGGTTAAGTTAAATAAAGGACAGGTAGAGACTCATAACAGGGTCCTATTCGAACTGTTGATGGGGTTTGGCTGGCTCGCTGACAAGATGGATGTGCAAGTAGCAAGAAAAGAAGTAGAAGATGGATGAGCCTGATTCCTCTGGCGTGACGTGCTTTCTGTGCTGTGTGTATGTGCTGTTCTATGTATGTTCCGTGTGCCGTGTGCCGTGTGCCGTGTGTTGTGTATATGGCGCTTGTTATGGATATTCAGGATTATGCTGCTTTTTTTCTTAGTTTGCCTGTTTGCTTGCGCTGCCGGCCTGTGTATGTGTCTGTGTAGCAAGAGAGAGTGGTAGCGTGCTTTGGTGTTGTTTGATAGTCGCCTGTCAAGCTGCACAGACAAGACGAACGGTGGCAGTCCCGTAAAAAGTGTGTTCCAGTGTTGGTGGCCAAATGTAAAAGTGAAAGAAAGAACAATGAAGGAACTGAGCTAAGCGGGGAGAAAGCTCAATCTTCAAGCTTAGTTGAGCAGTTCAGTGGCGTGCCCAACTGTCCTTGTGTCTCTTTGTCTGTACTTGTGTATCTGGGGTTCCTTGAGGAGGACAAATAGAGGAATATGGGGGAAGAAGGAAAGCCAATAGAGAGATGATACGGAGGTGGGGGGAGATTGCGGACAGGAGACAGGGAACCTAAATGAGAGAGCAAGCAAGAAAAGAGGGCTGTTAGAGAACGACGGACATGTACTAGCACGAAAGAAGTGTGGATAAATAGCAAGGAAATAGACAGCTAGGCAAGCAGGCAGATGGCATCTATAGAGCCTGCAGATTTCATTCTACTAGCCCTGTAAGACGCGCAAAATCTGCACACTCACAGTTTTGGTCAAGGGCAAGGCCAATTGAATAGGGCCCTTTTTGCTGCTTTGTGTGAGGGGCGCTTGTTATGACGTTGTGATATGTGGTATAGACAGAGCATGGGGAAGCAACATAGCATTAGCCAACAAGGCAAAACGCTGGCCAAGAGACAAGAGCTAAGCGACACAGCTAATAGGACGAAGATAAAGGGACTAGCTGGATGTAAGCACAGGGCACTAGAACAAAGACCTACCTACTCCTAGGCGTAGCTGATGCCGAAAGCTTCTAAAAGCTCTTTGGAGACAAGGCCATGTGTGATTGGCTAGTTTTAGTGTTGAATCTTTCCCCTTGTCACTTTGTTGTGCTTGATCCCCTAAAAAAATCAAACTTTTCTTCCTTCGAATTTGAGGCTGCGCTAGCAAAGAAAGCGATGGCGGGTTAGGAGAGCAACGAGGAATGACGTCGTGAAGACTGGCACAGAGGGCTGGGAGGAAAAGAAAAGCAAAGAGAGGTTGAAGGAAGAGGATGAAAAGAAAAAGGACCAGGGCAAGAAAAAAAGGCCATCTGAGAATTATTAGACGTTGAAGAATTTTCACTTCTTGCTTCATTTACTCGTTTGCTCCTTCGTTTTTTGGCCAGCTACATAATGATGTGGTTTAGGTCACAAAGTCACTGCAGTACTTGCCAATTGAGGGGCAGTCTACATATCACGGGCGTTTTGCCACCGAAAAATATAGCGCCTGCTATACCGTGCCCTACCATTACAGTCTTCTCACGACTATCACGAGCTTGAGACCTTGAGGCTCTAGTTGGGAGTCTAACTCACGTTAGGCCACGTGAAGGCCTAGCTTACGCTTTAACTCTTCTTGGGCTTTTTACTCTGCAATGGCCAACCCTAGAGTCGTAACAGGGTGGCTGGCTGGCTTGGGCTTCTTCCCGCCCAACTATAGCAAAACAAATCTAACATGGGCAAACATCACCGGCTGCTTGATCACACTTTGTTTCGGTCCAATAGAATTTGACCACATCATGAATGCATGGCAATGTGGATTTTCCCAATGCAAAGGCTCAGAAATCTAGAAAGCCTTGTGAAAAGAACGGAGAAGAGAGAGAAGGAGAGGGGAAAAGAATGATAAAAAGATGATAAAAGAACGATAAATTGGAGCCAGAGATAAAAACGCAGGCTGCGGGGCCGGCAGCCAAAAAGGCGGGGTGAGGCGGCAGTACTTTCGCCAGCTAGCTTCACCGCCTTCCTCTAGGCCCCAACTGCTATCGTGAAGGCCTCAGGCGCTTGGAGGCAGTTGGACGAAATACTGAGCGACCCCCACGATGTGCAGGCGAATAGACACAGGCAAATTCCAGGGCCACTGGGATGAAGGCTAAAGGTGATTGGAAAAGATTTTTTTTAATAAAAAAAAGAAAAAAAGCTTCAACTTGAAAAACAAACGCTGTCGACAAGTAAATGTCTGTATCTTTAGCCAAAATAATCCCGTAGATACATCTCCCATGTGTGCATGCATATGTGTATGTTTATATCGCTCCCCTCGTTCCCCTTAACCTAGCAAAACATCAATCTCGTCCTTTCGCTGAAGTCCATCCCACACCGCCAACAACACATGCCCCAAGCCGCGCCGATATGCAATACCACCAACCCACTCAATCCACAGGACATTGACAAACTCGAGTGTCAGAGTATCACTGCGTGCAAACTCTCTAAATACATCAGGCGGGAAAATAGCTGACCCGCCCCGCTCCGAACTAACACTGACCGCCACCAGCTCGAGTTTCTCACCACTAACTACGTCCAGGTCATAGTTAGAGCTCTGGATTCCCAGCCATGCATCATGCGCCGTCACCGTGCCTGCATACCGCCCATTGCGCAGGACGAGCTGCCCAATAGCCACGGGCGGGTTAGAAAGCAGTTTGTTTGCCGTAGCACCTGCCCCAAACACGCCAGCGCCGTTGCGGCTCATGGGCTGTATAGATCCTAACTGCACATGCAAAAACGCACGTTCAGCGCGGAACGACAATAGAGAGCCGGGTGGCTGCACTGCAGCCCCAGCCAGCGAATCAAGACCACCAACCGCAGGGGCCACAGGGATGGGATAGCGAAAACGTGTGGCAGGGTCGCTTTCATGGCGCAAATAGTTGTCGCGAGTGAAGGACCAGCCTATAGGTAGGTCTGTGTCCTTACGGAGTCGCTGACCACGGCGATCCAGGCCGGTAGAGAGCAGCGGCGTGGCAGTCTGGCCGCTAGTAGCTGCTGTGTCCGTCAGTGTGTAGCTCACAAGACTGCGCAGGCGAAAGTGGAATTGCGAGACATAGCGCCGGCCCAGGTGGCGATTCTTGGGCAAAGGAGTGCTCTCTACATAGTCTGCAGCAGCACGCCAAATGGCCGTGTCAATCGGCACATCATCAAAGAACCAGCCCATCCAAGACCACGACGGTATGGGGCCCGTAGATGACGGCGCCCCACTGGTAGTAGGACCAGCAGAGGCCGGTGGCAGTACGCGGCGACGGATGGATGCCTGGGGCTTCCAGAGCATAGCAGCATCTAGGAACATGACTGGCATGCCGAAAATGAAGCCGCCTGCAAAAGTGCGCGAGAGCAGGTTAGTGATTCCACTGAAGGCACGTTGTGTGTCCTGCACGTATGTTAGGCGGCGTGTACTATAGTCCATGACAATACAGGCGAACTCATCCATGTCCGGCCATTGGGTGTGGCGAAAGCAGAGAGCAGCCGGAGCAACACGGGCAGTGCATTTTAGAGCCGACGCAGCGGCAGCCTTGGCACGCGTTGTGATACCACTACCCCCGAGGATCTTATGTTTAGTAGATGTAGTAGCAGTAGCGCCTGAAGCCACAGGGACCAGGATATTAGACTGCCAAGTATCGCAGTGGCATTCCCAGCTGTAAACATCCTGGAAAATATAGACACGGCGACGGGAATACAGCGCCTCTTGCAAAGTCCAAGCCCGGATGCTCCAAGTGCTGTCAAGCACGAGATCCATGTGCAGAGCCTTGGAGTCTTGGGCAACACGCTTGCGATCAAGAGGAACTAGGCCCTGTGCCACATCATCTAGGGCCACAACAATAGTGAAGGTGGCATTTGCATAGAGAAATGGCATGTTACGAACGTGCTCATCTTTCATAGCTTCGTCGTCTTGTACAATACAGAACTTGTCGATCCAGAGATATCGCACGTCCATCTTTTGCACCAGCCATATAGCGTCCAAGAAGGCAGGTGACATTTCTGCAGATCCCAGAGATTCGCAGAATTCGTCCAAGTTGGAGCTCATCGTCATGAATTTATTAGCCTCCAGAATAGAGTGCTCCTCCTCGCCCCAAACGTAGCTTAGAGCAACATACTTATCTTCGGCCTGAGGGTTTACTAGCCGGAACTCAGTACAGTCGATGACGTACTCGGGTCTCCATGGTGCCGGGGCCATGCCGGGCAGAGTGCCGCTACAGTGCACACCATGCTTGATATCACACTGCTCGAGCCAAGCTCTTAGCCGGTCCACAGGATCAGTACGTGGATTGTTAGCTACTGCAGCTGCGGCTGCGGCTGCCGCACCAGATCCTATGACTCCAGGCCCAGACTCCATGGCAATAGCCGAAGGTGCGCCCATTTGGGATGGTGCCGGCGCCATTGTGGGGAACGCGGTAGCTAGCCCGCTGCTAGACACGGGCCGGGACATGGCACGAGCAGGAGATTCCGGTCTCGAAGCAACGGCAGCAGCTGTTGTGGCTCCAACAACGGCGGCGGCGGCGGCAGCGGCAGTGTTGCCGCCCGAAGTCATAGGCGGGGACTTGTTTCGGTTAGACTTGCGCATGCTAGAGTCTCGGCGAAGGCCGTGCCACTGGTTCCGGATTCTTTCAGTAAGGCTTTGTCTTCGCTGAGGGCTAGCGCCAGGCAGTGTTTGCGAATTCCTCCGCGGCCGTGTTGCCGATGTCCGTGGCGGCTGGACAGTGTGGATTTGTGTAGGGATAGCCCGTTCTCTATCCCGATCGTAATCCGACTCGTCAGACTTTTCGCGCTGCTTCTCGCGGTCACGATGAGACATACGCCGATCTGGGTCTCGGTCCTTTTCACGATGGGCTAGTCCTGTAGCACCAGCGCCAGCAAAACGCACATCAGGCTCCCGATCACGATCCTTGTCGCGCGCTGGGTAGCGACGGTGGTCCACAGGGATTTCATCACGATCAGAGACGTCGTGATACCGAGTCCCGGTACGATTGCGGCGGTGGCCATGCACTTCCCGCTCCTTGTCCCGCTCCCGCTCTCGTTCCCTCTCACGGTTCATAGCGCGAACAGCCTCACGATCTTTATCGCGGGCACGCATACTGCCACGGCGTTCCCTTCGATGGCGCTCCTTTGAGCGTTCTTCCTCTTCTTCTCGCTCGAGATCTCGGTAATCACGAACCCGTTCTTTGTCCCTATCTTTATCTCGTGTGCGGATGCTATTTCGCCGCTCTCGTCGATGCTGGCGGTCTTTGATCCGATCTTCCTCCATTGCCCTATCCCTATCCTCTAGTATTTCTCCTCTGTGTCGTTCTTTTTCACGATCAGCCCGGTCCCGTTCCTTATCCCGTTCTCGATCGTTTCTTTCTCGGACACTACCACGTCGTTCACGCCGTGGTTTATCACGGGCTTCTCTTAAAAGCTCGATTTCTCTCTCTCGGTCTCTGTCTCTCTGTCTCTCGGATCGTCTCCTTTCATCTCGGTCAGATCTGTGACCGCCATAATCGCCGCCATCAACAGGCTCTGGAGGGGGCGATGGGGGGCGATGGCTCTGAGTTTGACTGCGAGCTCTCGCTTTGCGAGCACGTCTTTCTTTGGCAGCGCGGATTTCGGCCTCCGATGCGTCGACATCACTCTGCGGTGACGCAGGTGGTTTCTGCGGCGGTTTGATAATCGAGGCAGAAGGGGATGGCGGGGATGGAGGTGGAGGCGGGCCGGGCCGAGCTTCATCCTGGGGCTCAGCATCAGGAGGATTTGGTTCGGCTAAAGACGGGTCGATATGCATGCTTTGCGCTGCCTGAGAAGCAGTGGCGTCGGCCGGTGGCGGTGGCGCTGGCACTGGAGGCGGGGGGGAGAGTGAAGGAGAAGGCGGTGGAGCAGAAGCAGTAGCTGATGGAGCGACAGAAGGGGGCCTCCGGTTGTCGTGGTTTACTGTGTGCACACTCCCTTGGCCGCTGGCCCGACGTGATGAGGGTTTCTGAGATACTCGGACGGCTGATCGGGCGTCTTCAACGTCCGAGTCGGAGAGATGCAGTGGAGGCTGGGCCAGAGGTGGCGGGGGATGGTCGGAGTGACGAATCTGAGATTGGGTGTCTGACTCGGACTCGTCAGAAATGTCGGGCTCGGGGACTTTTCCCGGGCCGCGAGAAGGGGGAGCTTCTGGAAGAGGAGACAGCGATGATCGAGATAGTGTAGAAGCAGAAGAAATGCTACGCGGGGCCATGATGCCACTGAGAGCCAGGTAGGAGCATATAAAGGCACAGTACGGCGTAGTCACGTGAGACGGATGGCCGCAGAGGGAGGAGGAGTAGGAGAAGGAGAGGCAGCTTCGTCGTCACCACCGGTTAATTATGTAGACCAAGTTGTAATCCCACGCGGCGAGATGCGCTTGAGAAGCTAGCTTTCTAGCAAGGAGAGGGCTTGAAATGGGCCGGGCTAGCCAGGCAAAGGGGCAAATAGAGGCCCAGAGAGATGGACGAATTAGAAACAAACCTGCTTGCGCCTCTCCCCAGGAGCGAACCAGGCTTAGATTCTTGTTTGCTGAAAGACTTGCGACAGCTAACCTCGATGACGCGCCCAACAGCCTCTAGTGCAGAGCAACAGTGCAGAGCGATGCAATGCAAAGTGGTGCAGCGCAGTGCAGTGCAGCGCCTTAGTAGGATCGGATGCCAGGCTTTGCAGCCGTTATTTGGTGGGAGACTCAGCAAGAGAAGGGAGAGATAGCTGGTTTTCGATATAGGAAATGCAAATACGAATAGGAGGGAAAGAAGAAAAAAAGAAAAAAAATGGAAGATCAAGAGTGCGGGCTGGTCTGTGTGTGTACTAAGTTTGTGCAGTTGCTAGTTTAGTTCACCAGTCTAGCGGGCGGTGCACAATTAAACAAGCCCAACACAAAAAAAAACACGTGAAGCCCAGCCAACCAGCACAAAACACACAAAGAAAAGACAAAACAAGCAACAACCCCAGATAGACGCCCAGAGCAAAAAGGCGCGCTTCTAGCGAGCCCAAAGGTGTCTCCCTGTGTCGTTACTTGCCGTGCTCAATGTAGCACTTTTGCAGCAATGCAGCGTCTACCTGTTCCCTAGCCTGCCTTTGCTTGCTCCTTGTGCACGTCTTATGCATGTGTAAATCATGAGGCTGGGATTTTATGGATCCCGGGTTAAACAAGCGGTTGTGCAATTACAGGTTGACATAGCCAGGGCTTGATCCTTCCGCCGATTCATTTGCTTGTTCTATTTAGCATCTACCTGGCGATTGTCTACTACACCAATGCGGCGGTCTGTTCCGGGAGCAGCAGCTTAGACGGTCGTCGCCTTCCGGCACTATGTCCAGAAACTCAGCCGTTGCCGGTATGCCTTGACTTCAGGGGTCTGCCACCGCTTTTTTGGATCCGGCTCTGCAGCCAGGGAACGCAGCCCGAAGGCTTCCCTGCGCCATGCGATTCCAGGGTTCGTTGTCTGGTATGTTTGTTGCGCGTGGCGTCCTGCATACGAACTGGCCAAGTCTATCTAAGAGGCTGACGGCTGTTGGCACGCAGTTTTCGCCCTAGCGGAGTACGTTAGCTTGTTTGCTGCTCGGCGGGCCGGCTGCCGCAGCTTTATTTCGATGCGACCGTTCAGGAAACCTCCTCTTGAAGCTCCTCTCGACGCCTCCCGAATCTGCCATCTTTTGGCCTACTCCAACATTTGCTTCCCTGCTTCGTAGACTCTGGACTCCATGCACTTCTGGGTTTGCCACATCCATCCGCCTCCCTACCTCTTCCTTGTTAGCCCTGATGAGGGCGGCATGCTTGGTCCACTGGCTTTTAGTCTCTACGCAGATCAGGCACAGGTCCAGGTGAGCCTGGTGAGCCTCTGTCGTCCTTGTTTTTCTATTCGCCGCGTAGGCTATTCTCCAAGGACGGTCCTTGTCCTGCCCTTCTCTCAGGCTGTGCCAAGTGCATTCCGGGAGTTCCTTTGTTCTATCCTTACGTGACCCAATCCAGAGCGGTCGGGTGCTTGCTATTGTCTTCCGAGCCGCCTAGGGTATTGCCTCCTTGCTGAAACTTCAAGAGCATCACACTGAAGTCCAAGGAGGCGTGGCCTGCTGGCGGTTGACGCCTGTGTCACCTCTGACCATTGCAATGGTATGGTTGCACATTTATGGTATTTTCCCCGCAAAGCATACATACACCTCCGTCCTCGATGGCGATGTGTTCTTAAGCCTTGGTGCGGTTGCAGTCTTCCTGTGATCAGTCCATCGCACTCCCTCGTATCCGTCTTTCTCAGTAGATTCTGTAGACTGTCGAACTACATAGTCTCTGCGTCCTCGCTCGTAGCTTCCATGTTGTCGCTCGTACATTATCCTCCTTAAGCGCGTTCAACGCGCTATTGTTAGTTTAGTCTTCACATCAACATTTTGACAACGTGCTACCTACTTCAACTTTGCCTTCCATGCCGTAACCGTTTTTAGTGTTGTCTTCGGCTCGTTGGGTGTATGTTCAAGGTTTACTCAAGGTTATCTTTTTCTGTGTATTCCAGCAAGTGTAGGTGTGTTTAGATATCAAGTGTCACTTATAGCTTTTTAGGGTCCGGCACCGGCTCTCTATCTAGTGCAGCTCTGGACCATGCTTTCTAGCGACCCAGTTCCCCCTTCTGACCCGTGGCGACCGTGTGAAAGCTAGTCTAAAGGGCTGCCAGCTTTCGGCACGTGGGAGGAGTCTCTCGGCGTGGGGCCTGGACAACTTAGCACCAGCTTCAGCTGTTGTTCATCTTGGATCAACTTTATGTTACGATCTAGCACGCTGGAAACATGTCGAGTCGTTTTTTGTGTTTTAAAAGCTTGCCCGCAAACCTTTGGCCATACGATCTCAACAGAGTCCTATAGCTAAATGGGCAGTTGTGTTCTCGATGCCCCATCTACGTGGGCTTTTTAGGCTTCGTCTCATCCGCTATGCCCTGTAATGCTCTACTTCTGTTACATGTGCTACAGAGCCAATGTAGTATTCCTCTGATGTCTAGACACGGCTAGATCTATCCAGCGCCATCATCACTCGTGGGTCGTTTTTCTCCCCTAAGATTACCAACTACCTTCAAGTCCATTTCCCAGAGCTCCAGGGTAGCTCCATCATGACCCCCCACCTTGAGCCAGTGCTTCCATTCACATCGTTCTATCCGTCAAATATGTGATGAGTTGCTGAGTTCAAACTTGAATTTGTTTAGCGTTTATGGAAATCACAGAGATCAAACGACGCAGATTGCGATTGTTGTTGCATCATTCAACGTCTACTTACTGGTTTTCCACAGCAAAACTTGAACTTGAATATATTTTACGTCTACTGGAATCACATAGATCAAACGACGCCGGGCTGGTTACCGGACAGACTTAACCCTCTGCGAAGGCTTACTGGCCGGAACAGGCAAATCAGATAATCAGAAACAGAAAACGGCTGAAAGCACGTAGACAAGGGAAAAGAACTTGACATCAAACACCTCCCCCTTCGCCACAACCCGAAATTTCCTCCACTTAGGCTCCAGTGTCTCTGCCAAGTATCTGCAAGACTTATCTTTTGTTTGTTTGCTTGTTCTATTTAACGTCTACCTCATCGATCCTACACAATAATACGACGGCATATTCCGGACAAGACCAGCCGGGGATTATGTCGTCATCCGGGGCCGTTCTTGGGCGGTGGGCGGTCAGCGGTTGCGGGTGTGCATGAGCTTCGGAAGCCTCCCTTGACCATCACAGGCCCAGTGTAAACACTGGGAGGTTCTTCAACTCAGCATCGCCCGAGGGCGTCCCCGCAAGGGGTTCCAGGGTTGGCTACCTGGTCTTTTTGGCCTGTGGCCGCAAACATGAATACTATCTACTCCGGAAGGCCAACGGCTATCGGCACAGGGTTTTGGCCCCGGCGGAGTACGCTGGTTTTGTCCTTCCGATCGCGTGCATGTAGCCGCAAGCGAATGCTGTCAATACGACCGCTCAGCAAAACGGCGATTTTTTTTTGTGCTGCAGGGATTTTTCTCAAATATAGCCTTTTTTAAATGGCGATTTAGGCGTCAAGTCCTATGGTCTAGTGGTATGACGGTCCCTTCACATCATGCAATCGGGACAGGTCCTGGGTTCGATCCCCAGTGGGACTATCGATATCATCGTCATCTCCGGGTGGCTTGCATTTTGCTTTTTTACCACTCGATTCTCACCACCTTGTTTCCTTCTACTTTTGCCCATCCCTTCTTTTCAATTCTACCTTTTCCTCTACGGTCCCCACTCGTCACTAGTCTCCATTCTTCCTCCCTGGTCTAACAACCCCATTGTACCACCTACTGATAAGATAAGCCTTTTATCCTCCCAGGAAAAAAGAAAAAAAGTCTTCGGACTCAAACCTACAGCTCCCACTCCATCCCTTCATACCTCTCGTCTTTTCCTCGACCAAAAACTCATTTTATCCCTCCTCCAACGAGTTTCAAGCTTCCCTCCTTCATTCTGCAAACCCTCATAAGCAATGGTTTCGGCCCCACGCAAACGCAAAGCACCAGCCTCAGAGCCTGCGACAGGCCCCGAAGCCGCAGAATCCGTACATGATATCTTTAGACGACACTTTGAAGCTCAATTTGCGCCCCTGCCCGAGCCTGTGAAAGCTGCCGTGGTAGAAGATGAAAATGAGCGTGAAGAGGACCTTCAAGACGAGGACGAATGGGATGGTCTTTCAGCCGAGGAAGGCGAGGACAATGAAGTAGTCGAGGTGGTAGACTACTCGTCCTCTATACCACAAGTATCTATGACTATGTCTAAGCATGAGCGCAAAGCATTCATGGTGCGTGCTTCAATCTACCCCAATACCCAACATTTACTCTACCCAACCAAACGCTAACATCTACCTTCCATAGAGCACCAAACCCACCGACCTCACAGCCTCCTCTGCCACTGTTACCGAGACCCCCAATGCAGCCAGCGCCAACGAAGACGCCAATGACGAGAACTCCGCCACTATGCTCAAACAAGACATTGAACTACAACGGCTCCTTGCCGAATCACATCTTCTAGCACAGCCCGTAGCCCGGCTACACGTAGTTTCTAACACCGACAAGCTCTTTTCGGATGGCAAACTGCGGCGTAAAACAACAGACATGCGCGTGCAAGCTCTCCACCACAACGCCCACTCAGTGCTAGCCCAGAAAAACGTACCGATGAACATTCGCAAGGGTCGCATGGCCGCACAAGCTGCACGCGAGGACAAGCGCCGGCGCGAGGCCCGTGAAAATGGCATTATCCTAGAGCGCAAGGGCGGCGATTCCGCCGCTACCGGTGGCGTCGAGAAACGTCGCAAGAAGTCAGGTGGTGGCCCGCGTGTCGATATGCCTGGGATTGGGCGTATGAATGGTGCGGAGCTGCGGATTAGTGAGCGCGATGTGAGGAATATCGAAGGCCCCCGGAGGGGGTTTGGGAGGGATAAGGGCCGAGGCGGTGGAAAGGGCAGACGCTAGTAATAGAGTTTGGGATGAGGAAACAGCAGAAGCCTAGTTTGTTTGACTTTACTTTCATAGCATGGCGTTGAAGGGCTTATCTTTATATACAAAAGGAAGTTGTGTTTTAAGTTATGTCATATGTTCGAGAAATAGAGTATTTTTCTTTAAGCTGCAAAAGCAAACGGTAACAAACAGGGCTCCTCACAGCCATCAGTTTCCACATGCGCATATCATGTAAGTAAGTAAAAATGGAAAAAAAAAAAAAAAAGAAACAGTACGACAGTTCTTGGATGAACGACGACCAAGCGACCAAGCAGGGACTCGAACCCTGAGCCTTTGCCAAGCAAGAGAAACAACCGGAAGACAACGCGCTACCATTGCGCCACTCAGCCTTGGCTTATCTTCACTTAAGTCACTATACATAGTGCCTGTCCGAGAAGATTTGGCATCGCCCGGTGGATGCAGAGGCCGGGCTCCGTAGACGTTAAATGTATTCAAGTTCAAGTTCAAGTTCAGAGACCGGGCACTTTATAGTTCGACGTAGACGAGATGCACCGCATCCCCGCGAGATAGAAAGACAGATCCGACAACCTGGCCCTGGAAAAGCTAGCTGGCAAAGTGTCTGGGTCCCAGGACACTACAAAGTCCCAGGTAATGAAGCAGTCGGCCAACTAGCCAAAGCGGGTTGCTAGAGCGAAGACCATGTAGTTCCAACGGCAACACCTCACTGACAGCAGCGGGAAGATGGGGAAACGCGGCCTTTAAAGCACACTTCCACCTCTGGATAAAAGATAACTGCCCGAAGATCAGACATCTCGGCGAAGCGCAGGGCCACTCGAAACTATATGACATCGGCTGGATGAAGGAGCTACACAGAGGTGCAGTCGCCCGAATCCTAGCAGCAAGCTCCGGACACTGCGACTTTGAAGAATGCCACGTCTGGCTCAACCACGTACGGTGACCAGCCGCAGGCCGTGAGCAACCCAAGACCTTGAGCCATCCGTGGGAGTGCCGTGCCACGATTTACTTTCCTTTGTTGCGTTTCCTTTGTACTACTTTTACGTCCTGCTCACAGTTTTGCTTGATGTTTGTTGTTTGTTCATTCGATCTTTTGGTTCTTTATACTTTGACCACGATACAGCGGAAGTGAGAAATAAGTTAACTTAGGAGCAGTTGCGCTTTGCTCGTCAAAACTTTATAGTGAACCTTGTAGAGTGTTGATTCTGCCCAGTAGCTAATCCGACGTCGTTTGATCCCTCTGATTCCCGTAGACGTTAAACGCATTCGGGCTCAAGTGTTAGTTCCTGAGAGGACGATGTCTCTGGCGTGACGCTGGGAGAGCGATGCATTCAGGGCGGATTTCAAGAACTAGATGAGAGACAACTGCCCAAAAACCAATCGCCTTGAAGGGGCACTAGAACTCCCAAAGCCATCCAATGTGAGCTAGACGGAAGGGCCACACCGAGGCTCCGTTGCCAGAGTGTTGGTAGCGCACTCCAGACATAACAGCAGTGAGACGTTGAAGGAACGAGGCCTTCGAACCATACTTTTACCACTAAATGACAGGGAACAAACAGTCTAAAGATCAGACGTCTCAGTAGATCGCTGAGTCCCTCGAAGTCGTTTCACATCGGCTGTATGAAGGGGCTACACTGAGGTGCAGTCGTCCGAATCCCGATAGCACGCTTTAGACGCAGGGGCTTTGAGAAACATATCATGCAATTCAGCCATGCGGGCACAAATTTACGGTACCCAGTGAGAAAGCTAGATCTTAGCTCGAGGACGGCTTGCACTAGCACTTGAACTTGAAAGAAGACGGCAGGGGCTCGGAATTCTTTTCCAGAGTTGGGGTATCGGGTTTGTGTTATTTTCCGTTTTCTTTTTATAGACATTGAATACACCACTTGAAGTCCAAATGCTGCCCTAAGCATGACCCAAAAAGTAGGGGAAACCTCCCAAAGAGGCACCAGGCGAAAACAAAGAGTGCTCTGTTAGTGACACGCATCGCGTACTCTATGAGATTGAAAGGCAAGAATAGCAACTCAAGCTCAGTGTGGGTCGAGTAGCTCTGGGAAAATGGATAAAAGCAACAAATGCAGAGGCAGTTAGTGCTCTTAAAGCGAGCCGCAGCCTGTGAAGAGGCTAGGGAGCTCTAGTTGTGTTTATACAGCAGGAAAACATAGGTCATCTCTGCAGCCCACTCATCAGTAACAGCACATCACAGGACACCGTGGGCGAGGGAAAGCAAGCCCTTAATAGCTAGTTAGTGAGATGCTCGGAAGACTTGTCCCAGTTGTAGAGGGTCTTAAGGTATATGGTCATAGAGAGTCCTCCTTGAAGCGAACGCTCAATGTCTACGTACACCCATTATTGTCAGCTGGCCAGGAGACGTTCCAGAAACCAGTCAGCTGGATAAAGTCGTGCTGCTGCAAAATACCATCGTGTAGATGCTTGAGAAGACAACGGGAAATATTTGCTCTCGCGGTGACCCCCACGAAGTGTCTCAACTACAATTTTAGGAGTAACATGTGTTCAAGTTCAAGTATAAGCCACATTAATAAGCACGTTGGGTAGATCAGTTCTTGTAGATTCATAGTTTGAGCTCAAATAGATTCAACACACGCAATCACTACCACATCACATATTTTACAACGCCAGAAAGTCAGAAGTACAGCACCACGCCCAAGCCAGTGCCAGTGTGGTAGAATATAACGAACATATATATGTATAGTGATATAAAAAAGGACAACACCTAAAATCGGTAGTGGAAACCATGATCGGCGGAAGAAGAGAATAATTGTCATAAAACTCCAGAAAAAAGTCGAGAGCACAAGTGCAAAACAAGGCTAAGAACAAAGGAAATACTCGGAAGCGAGGAAGAAAAAAACAGGGCGACGGAAACGCAGACAAAGAAAAATAGGGCAAGAAGATAACAGATACCAGAACGCAATGCTCAGGCAAAGAGTACAAGGCATAGGCAACCAAAAGGCTCAGTCGGGGTGGATCAGAGGTATAGAACACGGGAGAGGGGGGATGAAAAGTATAAATACTAAATTTATACATGTGATGTGTGTAGATCATGACTCAGATGCTTGTCGAAGCATAAGACTAAAAAAGAAATATAGCAAAAAGAGGAGAGTGAAAAAAAAGTTTGGAGGGACAAATGACAACCTGAGTAGTCATATACACCCAAAGAGAGCAAGAGCAAGTACATCACTTATCAATACCAGAACGCCTAATTTAGACAGTAGGCGCGCTCATGGCCACGGGCATCGTCAAAGACTGCATTGAGTTGTAGCCACCGATTGCTTGCGGGGCAATAGATACAGAGTTTACATTCCCTTGTGGCGTTCCAGAGGTCATGGTTGAGTTCAAGGATACGGGAATGTAGGCATTGTCAGAGTTAGGCGAAGCCTCATCGATGAATCCCATCTGGTCCTCGCCAGAGAACTCTTCCTCTTCGTCATGAACAGAGCCCTCAGCACCATCAGGACGCTCGTGAGTGCGACGATGTTGGGCAAGGTTGTCAGATCGAGAGAAGGCTTTACTGCAATGAGGGCAGACATAAGGCTTTTCTTGGGTATGGGTTCTCACGTGTCTCTTCAGATGTTCGAGACGCTTGAACAAACGGCCACAGGTAGGAATAGGGCATGAGTGAGACTTCTGAGGGTAAGGGCCAAGCTCCATGACGGTAGCAGATCGTGCGCGACGTACGACACCAGACGTCATGCTACGGGCATCAGCCATGTCATCAGCAGCTGAGCTGAACTCATGAGCTTGAAGAGGCATAGCATTCATGGCAGGAGATCCCTCAACAGTAGGGAGAGGGGTTCCATGACGAGACATGTCACTGGTCTCTTTGCTCTGTGTTTGTCCCTGGGGATTGCTGGTAACTGAAACGTTCCCATATAGGCTGGGCGGTGAGTTGTCGGCGTTCTCATCATCCTCAAGCACAGGGCCAACTGACAAAGATACCGACCGGCGGAGATCTGAGGGACGATGGCTGTGAGAGACAGAATGAGAATGGCCGTGGCCTACAGATGTTGGGGCGCTGCCGTGTGCCATCCCTTGCATGGGAGGGGGGATAGAAGACCGTCTCCGGCGCTGCTTGTAGGTAGGCGATCCCTCAATGACAGAATACACATTGTTGGCGCCGTAAGCACGCGAGAACTGGGGGTTGGAAATGTTGGAAGCAGGAAGCTGCAGCATGCCGTTTATGGCGTTGACATTAGCCATATGGTCAGGAATAGCAGTGTACAGGCCGGTTTCCTCATTGGCAATGTAGGCAGGCTCGGTACCCATTCCCATGGCCTGCTGAGGAGGGGTGATGGGCTCAAAGCTCAGTCCTCGGTTACCATAATCATCATAAGCAGAAGAGACGAAAGAAGGCGCAGGGGAGTACTCGAGAGCGTACGCAGGCATCGAGGCGTGGCGCTGGTGAGTCTGGGTGATGGGAACTCCATTAGTGTTATATTGGACTCGGCTGTAATCAGCCTCACGCTTCACGGCAGCAGACTGTTGGGGAATGGTCGAAGCCATAGCCATGGCACCGTAGGCGCCCATAGGATCAATGGTAGGGTCCACAATGGGAGCAACATTCTGAGCCATTAACTGAGGGGGAGGCATAGAGTCCACAGAGCGCATAACAGGAGAGGTGCTTTGCGGTTGAGAGTAAGAGGCAGAAGCGCTCTGCTGGTAAGCAGCCGCCTGGGCCTGAGAAACCTGCTGCGCGCCAAATGACGAAGAGTTCATTTGCTGAGCCTTTGTCAATTGCTCGTACAGCGACTGTGAAGAATCGTACTGGAACGACAAGGCGGGTTCGGCCACGGCAAGGGTAGTAGCCTCCTGGCCCATCTTTTCACGCTTGAGGTCACGTTCCAGTGCATCAAGGAACAGTCTGTCATGGGGTACAGAGTACCAGTAAAACACTTTTTGCTTCTTTTGGGTCCGGATGCAGTTGTTCTTGTACAGAAAGTCCAAGAACGGGCTCTTGGGCTCTTCAAGCGAGGCATCAGTGCCAGACTTGAGGTTACGAAGGTCGGAGAAAATTCCTTCCTCGAACTTTTTGCTGTTCTTTACGGGACGACCAAAGGCCTGGAAGCGGAAGGACAGGCATCGCACAATATCCGTGCCAGTAATATGGAACAGGGTATTCCAAAGCACGCAGGAAACATACTCGCCGGTGGGCAAAAGAAATCTGCGAATATATTGGTCGGGTTGCCAGTCAACAGGGGCTGAAATCAAGAAGTATTTTACTGTAAAGAAGAGGATGGTGTTAGTTTGGACGCTAGGTTGGATGTTAGGAATTCAAATTTGCATGTGTGCAGCACGTACAGTTGTCGACCTGTTGTAGAGCGACTTGTGCATCAGCAGGTAGGGCTTGCTGGGCTTCCTGGCTAAGCATAAAGGTTTCAGGCTTCTGCGGCACGACCATGGTGCCGTTTTGAGAATACATGATGAAGTATTATGTGGTTGTGAAGAGAGAATAATTAAAAAAAAAAAAACAAGACGGTACCGGTGGTCCTGTCGATATCAAGTACACGACGACACACGGACACGTGACGAAGAGAAAATTGCTCAGCTAAGAGACGAGAGTTGCAAGTGACAGAGATGTTGTGAAGGCCTGCCTTTCAGACAAAGTTGCGGAGTGTGTGAGGTAGTGGTGTAGTGATTGTAATGCCGACACGTTTCAATGTAAAGGCGTGTGTATCTGCGCGCTTTTTGGCCAAAGGAAAGATGGAAGCAAAGAGCTATTAAGCGATAACGTGCTGCAGTCCAAGTCACAGTCTCGGTGGTTGACTACACGTATCTTGATGTTGTGTCTTTTCGAGTCCAGCCCGGAAGAGTGAGAGTTTTCTTTTTTTTCTTTTTCTTTTTTCTTTTTCTTTTTTCTTTTTCTTTGTTGCAAGGCGAGTTGCAGAACGCAGGCTGTCTTGAGAATATTCGGATAGTTGGTGACGGGGAAGGAAAATAGCGAAGCCGTAAAAGAGACAACAAGTCGTTCAATGTCCAATAGAAAGAGAGAAAAAAATGAGTAAATGGGAATAAATGAAGAAAAAGAAAAGAAAAGACTTGATGCGTAAATAAAAGAACGTATGTGAATGGCAGATAGAAGCAGCCGCTAAATGAACAAGGACGAAGCTTCTGAATGTGGCCCTAGCCTAAGAGTGTGGCAGAGGGACTCTAAGAGAAGATGGAAGGAGGGAGAAAAGATGAGCCTGACGCAGCGACGATATATCGCAGCAAAAGATGGAGGAGGGGGGGAGCCTTGGTATAAAACAAAGAAGTGGAAGAAAATGGGAAAGAATGGAATAAGAATAAAAACAAAGCCCAGGCAACTAACTTTACTAACTGACCGACTTCCAATAAACACACATAGGGAAGAATAGGAACAAGAGAGTAAAAGCAAGGAAAAGAAATGAGAAGGGAGAACTGAGAGAGAAATTCAGAGGTGGGCGAGAGAAGGGGCTCACGGGGGTTTAATGGAAGAATTTTGGCAAGCAGGCGTCTATAAAAGGAACTTGCGAAGAAGAGGAAGGCAGTGGGAAGCAAATGGGAGTGAGCCGGGGGGTGGGCCGCCAGCGAGCGCACGGGGACTTTGAATTTGGGCAAGAGCTAAAAAATGAGAGGGAAGGGGGGAGAAAGGGAGCAAGGGAAAGAGAAAGAGGGTAGGCGAGGCAGGGAGAGAACAAAAGACGGAAAGAGAAGGATAAGTACAGCCAAAAGAAGAAATAAGGGCAAAAAGACAAGCTGTGTGGTGATTTGGGAGCAAGAAGTCGAGGCAGAAAGGAAAGAGGGGGAAAGGCGCGCGATTCGTGCCTTCCTTGTCTCTTGTTTGGCCCTAGGCCTCTTTCTGTCTTTTGCAGGCAGTTGGTTGATTGGGTTGCACGCTTGCATGTATCTGCCTGTCTTTCTTTATTTTGTTCCTTTCCTTTCCTTTCCTTTCCTTTCCTTTCCTTTCCTTTCCTTTCCTTTCCTTTCCTTTCCTTTCCTTTCCTTTCCTCACCTTCCCTTTCCTTTCCTTCCCTTTCCTTCCCTTTCCTTCCCTTATTCTCCTTCGCAAGTCGGCCAAGCAAATCGTCGCTTTCCATTCCCAAAAGCCAGAGCAAGAAGCTTCCTTGTTTGCTCTGTCCCATAAACACATCGGCTAGCCAAAGGATTTTGGAAGGGGGGACGGGGGAGGGGCGTGTGGATTTAGGAATGAGCAGAAATGAAAAAAAAAAAAATGAAAAAATGAAAAAGGGGGGGCGTATCTTTACACTTAGCACAGGCACAGAATACAAGGCCAGGCAGGTGCAGGTACAGGCACGGCACAGGTGCAAGTTCTGGGCACATTGCAATTACCAGGTCTGATGGCGCGGGGCTTCGTTCTCAAGTAGGAGAGGATAGAAACCCAGCTTTTCTGGCCTCTTGCTCCCGCGGATTGCAGTGTACCGGCTTGCTGTTCTTTTCTGTGTAGCCACTCTCGCCGACTAGCTTCTCTCTTCCCTTTATTTCCTGCATAGAGAATTAGCTCCCTTCAACTCATCCTGCAACGAAACGAGAAATACCAAGAAAAACAGGGAAATAAATAAAAAATAAATAAATAAAAAAATAAAAAAAGCCCTCAGCCCAGGGCCCGACCAGGCCACCAGACCGCAACAGCCTGCCTGCCTACCCATACTTGTTTGGGAACCGGCCGATAGCTTGTGCAGCCCTTGCCCTGTATTTCTTTTGTCCTCTGGGGCTCTGGGGTGTCTCTCCCCGACTCTCTTGAGGTGAAGCTGGCCCTACAATGGCTGGCTCTGCAACGAGCCGGGAAGACAGTAAACGAGGACGCACACACAGAACAGAACAGTCGCAAATGAGCCTGCAGAGATGCAGGAAAAGAACCTGGGCCAGCTAGGTTACACTCCAAGTGTCGAAGTTTTGGACAAACACAGCCGTGGAAAGCAAGCACCAAGTACCTTTGTATTCTGTATCCGGTTCATTTTCTGTACCTCTTGGTCCCCTAGCTACTCTCGCTGTCTAGGCTGCTCTAATCTCGCTCACGATCTTGTCCAACACTGATCTGGATGACCTGACTCACTTGCCCACTCGCGTCTGCCCTTTGACCGCGCCTCTTTCTTGCGGACGACCAAGCCAGCAACCAAGCGCATATGCCTCCCCGGCGTAGACGGCTGTTGGGTCTTTAGGCCCTCTCAACATCTTGCTCTTCCTAGCCTCTTTCGTCATAGCAATTTGCCGTTTTTTCGGTGGTCATCATAAAATCGGGCATCTGTGCCCTGCATCAAAGCTCTTGGAATCCGGCTCCTAATGATCTAGTGAGCCTGTGCAGAGGGAACGGCAGGCGGGTTCTATTGCTTGGGCTGTCTCAAGCATTTTACAGCGCACTGGTCCAAGACCTTGCGGCTCCCTGTCTCACTGCTGGTCATAACCCTTTTGAATGCATGTTTCAGAATGTGGGTCATGTATAACCCTAACGAAAACCGTTATCTCTTTGTTTTTCAGTTGTGGTCTGCACTACTCCAGGTTGTTTTTCCTTTTAGTTTCTCTCCTCATTTACTTCCCCCCCCCCCCTTTTGTTTCGTTTTGATCTGTGTTTTTTGCTGTTTTTTAGATTTACCTAGGTGCTTTGGCGGCCTAGCTTAGCCCAGACTCGTTCCTCCGGTTATCAGGTCCGAGGGGAAGCGGATTTGTTGTTGTTGCTTTCTTCTTTTTTTCTAGTCCCTTTCTTCTTCGCTCCTAGCCCAGGCATAATCACTGGTTTGGCTGACCCGAGTTACTCTTTTCGTGGTGGCTTAATCTCTGTTCCTGCATGTTCGTTGGACTATCGCCTGCGCCTAGCTGTTTACTGTCTTGGGGAAGAGAGAGCACTAACTTAGTCCTAATCCTGCATGCAAGTAACATGTGCATGTATACATGTACCAATGTACTTCGCTTCACAAACATGCACATATCGCAGGTCTTCTCCCCTCTTTACCTTGGGTTCCTCTAGCTCTGTTCCATCCAATCTTTGATGGTGATTCTTCCTCCATTGTCGTGTAATCCTTGTTTCCCTAAAGAGCCAAGCACAGCCATGTTCTTTTTAGTTTAATTTAATTTCTTTTTCCAATTTTCTTGCCTTTTCTCGGGAAAGGCTTAGGAGGGGAGGGGCTTGTGTTCCTCATCATCATCATCACAAGCCTTACACGGACGGACCTCAGACCTTGGCTGGGGAGATCAAGATAGCTGTGTGGTAGATAACAGCTGGGCCTTCCTTTTCGCGTTCGGCCTTCATCCCGTATCCCGACTCTGGCTTGGACACTATCTGTGCGTAATTGCTGGTTGCTTTCTAAGCATGTGAGTACTGTACAACCCCTCACAAGCGGCTGTACACGATGGCATGTCACTGATGGCCAGACTGCCCGCTTTGCCCTACTTCTCGTCCACGGTTTCATCGGACTTCAAAAAAACCGAAAGCTTTTTTATTTTTTAATTTTTCTGGCAAACATCAAGTTTAAACTTCGCCCACTGCTTCATGCCAACTTCGCTTCCCAAGGCCTCAGACCCTTTGCCGTCATCATGCGCCCTAGCAAGGCACGTATGTGTACAGGCATAGGCATATCTTGCTGAGGGAGAGGGCATGCAGCAGGGACAGGGATATTTCATGATATCCGAGGGGAAAAGAACAAGAATGGAAAAAGGAGAAAGGTTCTGTTATTATCTCTTCTTGGTTGAAATTACTGGCAGTGGAGCACGGTGTAGGCTGGCCGGTGGTCGAGTGGCAGTGGTACCTGACCCAACCGAACTAAGAAAGACTTCACGTTCTCTTTGAAACAGCACAAACAAAACTCTGGACCCCCCTTGGAACTGGAAAACAAGAGCGGAGGAGGAGATGAATAATTCAAGGAGAGAGAGAGAGAGAGAGAGAGAGAGAGAGAACAAACAACAGCTCGCGTTGCTTTTGAGCTTTCTGCGCGTGTTCCACTTGGTGATCTGGTACATCTTGCACATGTAACAAGATGGGTACAACACCAGACATTCTTGCTGTTATTTTTACTTGGGTGTTTCTACAGTCTCCTTTCCTGATGTTCGAATGGTTGTTGTCTGTGACTGGCTGAGCAGATCAGAGAATAGAAGACAGAGAAGAGAAAACAAGGAGGACAGCACGCACTGAGGTTAAACTTGGTGTACAGAGTAACCCTGGTGGTGTTAGTGTAATGTCCTTTTACCTCACATTTATATCTTTCGTTGCGACAGGTTCCTGGTCGATTATGAAACAGAGGCCCCGTGGCTTAGGAGCAGAAAAAGCAAAAACGACGGACAAAATCCGGAGACGAGGGGAAAGGACAAGGCAAGGGAAAAAAAGGAAGTAAAGAAAAGAAAAAAAAGCCAGCAAGAGTGAAGCTATAAAAGGAAACATGAAATCGTACGACTTTTTGCAAGATCACACTGCAGACAGGGAGGCAGGCAGGCAGGCAGGTAGGCAGGTAGGTAGACATGCATATAAACATACAGACAGGCAGAGAGTGGGATGAAGGGGGGGGGGTCGCAATAAGGGAATAGGCCGGCTACAGGTGAAGTGAAGAAGGACAAGTTAGCGCGAGTGAGTGGAGGAGGCCATTCATGGGGAGGTGAGTCCAGCTTACAGCCTTGCTTCTCCTCTACAGTCTGGCCCGCCTCGGTGTTTCCTCCTTTTTTTTCTCCCCATCCACATTGCTTGTTTGCTGGTATTGTTTCCTGGCATCTGTTTGATCGGCCGCCTTGAGGTTAAACAGGCCTGGCTCGAACCTTGGGTAGTTGGGGGAGAGAATGTGTGTATGTGTGCGTGTGCGTGTGCGTGTGCATGGTGTCTTAATGGGGGGGAGAGGGGAAAGACCAACTACCGCTATGCTCCAGCTTTGGCATCTTTCGGGTGGGTGGGTGAGTGCGGGCTATAGCAACATTGCTAACCGCCGGGCTTCCAGAAGACCTCTGTTTCCTGATGTCTTCTTGTTTTCCTATGGCTCGTCTCGGAGAATTTGGTATTGCAAAGGAGGGGGGGGGGCATATCTCTACGACCGTCGTAATTAGCAACAATTGGTGGAGGGAACGAAACAAAAAGAGCATGAGCAAAACGAGAACAGCAGGGAACATCTTCTCCAAGAATAGATCACTGCGAGAAGACCAAGAAAGAAGGAGTACGAAAGAGGGGGGAATGCATCAAGAATAACAGCCCGACAACCGACCAAGCGGCTACCTGCCTGCCAGAGCAGGAAGAAACACAACAGAAATTGGGTTTCTGATGCAGCGGACTTTGTCGCAAAAGGAAGGGCAGATATATCTGAAACAAAGAGGGGATGGATACAAGACAACGCAAGACGAAAGATAGGGCCAGCTGAAGGGCTGGCTGGCTCGAAAGGCGCAAGAGACGGCGCCTACACAGGAAAGCGGCCCAGAAAAGGAGACGAGACCTTGGGCACAGGACAGAGAAAGAACCAGGGTGGGCGATAGAGGGGCGAGCGGGGGACTGTTGGCGTGCAGGCAGTTCAGTTGATGGCAAGAGTCTCGCTCTCGCTGTCGTCCATCTTTGCTAGACTCGGTGCTGGTGGTTTGTAACGAAGCAAGCTGCAGCTAGCCGAGCCTAGGAGAAAGAGGGCGACGAGAAAGTCTCACGATTGAAAGACAGCAGCAGACAGACAAGAGACAGGTATATTGGGGCTTCCTTTATTGTGTTAGCACAGCACATAATGAGCATGATACATTGGCTCGACCTGGGCCGCCTCTTTCTTCATCTTGATGTGGTGGCACGTTCAGAAGTGGCAGGTTAGGCTAAGTTGTCAAAGTTGCCATGTGCAGGACGAAGTTGAGGCAAGCCGAGAGAGCCAATGAGGCGAATGCAGACACCTTGGTCCCATCTGCTGCTGGGTTTTATTGTTGTTTTATTATTTTATTTTTCGAGGCCAGCTCTAAGCAAGCGCCCATACAGAAGATGATGCTTTGGCAGGCCCTGATTGGCTGGAGGACAATGGAAGTCCCTTTGTGCATATTTATGCAGGAAAGCAAGTATGCACTAAACTGCAAACTGCATGCATGCATAATTTCGTGTAAGTGCAATCTTGGACAAAAAATGAGAGAATAAATAAATAAACAAATAAATAAAAAATAAATAAATAAAAAGAACGCAGATGCAAATTCTCTTCCAAACTCCAAAACACCGAAAAATGCCGAAAAACTCACATCAAAATACTCACGAAATAAACCGCACAAACCCTCAAGCGCACGGACTCGCAGAACGAGATAAACAACAATCGTCCTGGTCTAACTCTAAAGCTCTGAAACAAGCCCCGGCTCCGCCCAGGCTTTCTTTCCAGGCCCAAGCAGAACCAAGCGCATGAACGGGGCTTGATGTGATAGCACTACACATGCTATTGCATTGCTGCTGGGCTGGCTCTTCTGGCTTTGGCCTGGATATGCCATGCTTGGGACTTTTGATGGATGCAGGAACAATATAGGAAGAAGAATAAGAGGCGGAGAGAGGCAGGGCAGCGCGAGAAAAAGACCCCGGAGATCCAATGTCAACATGGGAACTTGGGCATATCAAGACGGCAAACAAAACGAACGGGCTGGTCGCCACTGCCAGCTTACGTGTGGTAATCTTCTTCTTTTTCTCATAGCCCCGTTACCCCCGTCTAATATCAGAGCTAGGCGGCCACGATGCTTACATGTCCCTGCTTTTTTCTTCTTTTCTTTTCCCTTTTATTTCCTCCTTCACCCACTCCTCCACCTCCATCTCGGAGATGTCCTTCTGCCACGTACGGTACCAGAAACAAGTAAACATACTGCTTTTGGATTTCCCATGGGAAACGAGAACAAGACGAAGCACAGAGCTTTGTTTCTTTTGCGTGGAGGACGTTGTTGTGGTAGAGAAGGAAGAGGGGGGTCAGTGCGTGCTGAGAGGCAGTGAAGAGACATAAAATCAGGAGAAAGAACACAAAAAAGAATGCTCACTCCTCATCCCGCTCGGCTAGATTCCGTGAAACCATGAGGGCCCATAACACTGATGTCCCATCCTCATTGATACCTTTCCTTTTTTTGGTTTCCTTCGTCGGTCTTGGCCTTGCTTGTTTCCATGTGCCTTGTGGCCTAACAAAATCTGAAACCCAAAGCTGCTAAGAACAGCATACACAAGAAAGGGAAAAGAAAAGAAGAGGGAGCAGCCAAAGTAGACTGTTTCTCAGCAATATCCAACGGCCAATGAGCCGGCGTAGAGGCTCCCATCCATGAGCCTATCTTGCCCTCTATGCTAATGCATGCTACTCTCTAAGAACCATCTCCCTGCTTCCCCCTTCCCTCTCTGGCTGTGCCACTCTCCAACAAGCCACCTCAACTTCATACCCCCAAAAGAAGAGACAACGCCAAGGAAATGTACACAAGCTAGGCCACCGAAAAGCCGAAGAAAACAGAAAAAAAAAAAAGAGACCCCATAAGCTTTGCTGGACTTGAGATGGCTGGCTGGGCTTGCTGACTGGCTTGTCTCAATTGTCGTCCTGTATTGAGTCTCGCTTGCTGCTTTGTTGTTGTCCAACCCTCCTTCTCTTCCTCTCTCCTCTCCTCTTGGTCACTTGGAAACTTGACAGTGGCGGGGAGGGGGTTGCTGGAGGCATCTAGCCGTGACGGGTTACACGGCCTGCAGGAAAAATGGGGGAGGGAGAGAGAGAGGGAGGAGGAGAAGCCGACGGCGAGAGGATATTGGCCATCTCCACGTCTTGTAATTGCACTCGACATGCTGCGCTGTCGCATGTGCAATAGTGATCGACATCGCCTTTGGCTTTGCTGGGCGTTGGCTTTGCCCAAGTGACAAACTTCTCTCCGACCGGCATGCCGCACATACAGCAAGATGGCCTGGTCTTTGCCTCTCCCCAGGCTAATATCGTCTCATTTGTATCACGAACTGCACTTGCGCATTGTACTTGCGTTTGCGTATATCAAGAGAGATATTCACAGGCTCATGCAATATACACTAGCGCATGGACCATGAGATTGTCTAGTCAAAATCAAGTACAGCCAATATATCACCACTTGGACCATATCGGCCATCGGACAAGAACAAACACGGAGCACACGATAAGAAGGGACTCCTCTGCGAAATCTATGCGCATTATCCCGCTGGCTCGTTGCTTCGGTTGCCAAGCAAAAGCCGAGGACGGATGAGGAAAGCTTTTAAACAAGAGCAAAGGTATGTCAAGGGCAGTGATAGAGAGATAACACACACACAGGTCAAGGCAAAACACGCACAATGTCGTGCTCCGTAGCCATGTTGTTGAGCTTTGACCTCTCCCTTAGCATCCCAGGCTTTTTATCTTTTCCTCTGAAGGAAGAAAATCCCTGTTCCTCTGTTTTATTCTCACTCATCATTCACCCACTCACAAGCCCTCTTCTTTCGTGGGGTCAGTGCTAGGCTTCTGCTGCTGTCTCCTTTTGCTGGAAACATAAGCCCTATTCTAGATATCCAAGTTGCAATGTTGAAAAGCACAGCCTGTCACAGCGCTGCTAACCGAAGAAGAACCAATAAACAGCAATACGACAATGAAAAATAGGCATGTATGGATAGTGTAATCTAATGGGTGTATGAACACTGCAACTTGGTAGTCCTACCTTGAGAGGACGGGAAGCGAGTAGTTGAGAAGAGGCATGGACTTGGAGCATGGTAAAAGGGAGGGCGTCCTCTCTCGGTCTTAGCAAGGGGGAGATCGATCAACGGAGAACAAGAGCGTTTCCCGCACCTTATCTTTTTGGTTGCTTTCCTTTCCTTGTACTTCTGAAACACGCGGGGCCCTGGCCCAAGTAACGCTTCAGAAGTTTGAAAGCAAGGCAGCAGCAACAGCAGCAACGGGACAGGCACGCCAGCTTTAGACGAGACCAGGAACCCAGGCAAGTTAGTCCATCTAGCCCAGTCTGGTCTGGTCTAGTCTGGCTCAGCTTTATGCGCTATGCCATTATTTTGCATGCCTTCTTACACAAACGACAAGAAAAAGTCTGGTCCAGCAACAACGCAAGGCGCGCGCAGACGGATATAAAAAAAAGCAGGGACTAAAAAGAGTGAAAACAACAAGAAGGACTCGGTGTTATGATTCTGGGCACAGCATCTGCATTTCTTTCTAAGATGTACAGCCTTAAGGAAGTACAGGCTCACTGATACCAAATAGAATAGGAAGGGGGAGGCTGGGCTCGAGTTCAATTAGTTTAGCTGAGCTATGAATCCCAGCCACGGGTAGAGGGGACGTGAAGAACGAGGATAGCGAAACAAAGACCCGTCCCTTCTTCTCTCCCACTGATTCTCCCTCGTCATCCCAATAAAGAGGAATGAGCGATAGTGGCAATTGAGAGGAGAGAGAAGGGGGATTCAGATGCTTCTGAGCCTCAGGGCTTTGGGCTCTAACAGCGTACAACATACAAGCATACGGCCAAGCCGCAGTCGAATAACGACAGGAAGATATATCCCATTCTGTCTTTAGCCTCGCCCGCTCGACTCTTTTTCAAGTTTCGGATTTTTAGCTGCTCGAACAGAAATGTTTCAAGAAGGGGCGAAGAAGCTGCCAAGAAGGGAAAAGAAGAAGAACAAGAAAAGGGAAGTCAGTCAGGAATTCTGAACATCAACCCGTAGGGGAAGGGGGAGGATTGAGATGGCTAGAGACCTAACGAGCGCTTCGGGGGTTTGCAATTCTTGAAAGGCGAAGAGAGCTAGAAGAATGTGTGGGTACGTAAAGAAGACCGAGAGGGTAGGGAACATGTACTTTGCTGTGTAGACCGACAGCCGGGCGAGGAATCCAACTGGCAAACAGCCGTCCAATAGAGGAGAAAGAAGGGGAGATAACAGACAGCCAGCTTGAAAGGCCTTTCAGAAGCGAAGCAGTCGGAGAGAACTGAGTCGCCAAGAACATCCATAGAGGTAGAGCCCTGCAGCTAATACTTCTTAGTTCCACCATACAGCGAACGGCAACAATGCAGCTCTAAGACCTAAAGAGGAAACCCATTACCGAGGGAGCGTGTAGCAGCAGACTCCATGCAAGCAACATCACTAGTAGTGGCAACAAGACCTCAGCCAGTCTCGGCTATCCTTGGGCAACTCACGCATACTTACACCCACGCTACCGAATCATATTCCAGCCAATGCTATTGTCGCTCAATACTTACCCGACAAGTAACTCAAGCACGCCTCATTCTTTATTGGTCCTGGAACTTAGGCTATAGGCCTTGGCGCATTAGTATTTGTAACGCAAAGTGATAAATTCGATTCGAGGCATTTGGCGTGACACAAGGGGGAAGCGAGGCAAAGGAAGCAAGAGAGAGGGAAAGATAGAGAATAGGCGATGAGGGCTTTGTTCTTGCTTGGATACAGAATCATAGGGAAGGGGAAATAACTGAGAGAGGTCATTCTTCCAAGTGAACAACTGGTTTCTTTCTTTTCTACTGTAGACACACCTTCATGACTCTCGTGGGTCACGTGATACATGAAGTTGTACAAGCCCGCGTACTGAACGAGGGGGGGGGGGGGGGGTTAGCCAACACGACAATATAGACAAGCTCTTATCGGACAGCCATGATATTATGTTCTCAGCGATGACAATAGGGAATACAGTCACATTGTAGAATGCAAGTAAAAAAGGATACTAAGTGGTAGAAAGCAAAAGCAAATAGGCACGACCCTTACGCAAGGAACAATAATAAAAAACACCAAGGTTTGAACAAAGATACCACCTCTGCTGTTGTCGTTCGTGTCTGGTAGCCGAGCTAGTATGACTGACTACTTGACAGAGACGAACGGACAAGCAAGTATAAACGACTCTCTGTTTATCGCCTGTTCGTCGCTCACAGTACCCGGCGTTCACGTAGAAAATAAAGCAAGTCACCTCCCCCTCCACCTCTCCCAACGTCTAGCCGGTTCTAGCACTCCTCCTTTTTATCCGGAGGTGTTAAACACTATGCTACTCTTGAAACCCCCTGCGCAAGCTATGAGCGTGCTGCCTCGAGCTCAAGCTCCAAATGACGGATGCGTTCGCTCTGGTCCTGGGCACCAGCAGGTCCCTCGACCTTGCGCTTAAGCAGCTCAACTTCGCGGGTAAGAGCCTCGATCTTTGTCGTCTGCGCCTCAATCAGTTTCTTGATCTCAATAAGCACATCGTTGCTGACAGGCGATGAGCTGCGGCTAGGCGCGCCCGAGCCGTAACCAGCAGCCGCGGCAGCCGCCATGGCCGTGGGAGTGGGCACGATAGGCAGAGGGATGGGGCGTGGCGTGATGGGGCTGCGCACAGGCGTGCCGGTTCCAGAGCTAGTCTTGGCTACGGTCGAGGACTTGAGCGGCTGGGGCGTAGTGCCCGAGGAAAAAACAACAGAGCTGCGGGGGGTGGGGCGAGAGGAGGATGAAGAGCGAGCAGGCACTTCGTCAAAGGACGAGGCTTCTTCCGTTTCAGACGACGATGCTTCTTCGTTGTCCCTGTATTTGTTGGCCATGTTGGAGATGCTTTCCTTTTGGTCCTTGACCGAGGCGGGGACAGAACGGGAGACAGGGGCAGGCTCTTCCTTCTTAACAGGAGCAGCGATTGGTTGGGGCTCAGCAGCAGCGGGAGCAGGAGCGGCAGCAGCAATCTCAACTGGGGTCTGGTTGTTGTAAATGCTCTCCAGCGAGATTTTGGGAGGCATGTCAGACTTGCCGCTCAGCCACTCCTGGGCACTCTCAGCAGGCTTGAGGCCAGTGGCGGGAGGGTACAGATCGGCCTGGAAGACTTCAGCCCGACGGGGCACCGTGAAGGAAATAGGCTCAATGTAGGTGTCGTTGACAGTCTTGTAGCCGCGCATGACTTCGTTGTCGCGCACGTTGATACCTCTACGAGGCACAAAGCCAATACCGCGCTGAGGATCGCCCGACTTGTACTCAGTAAGAAATTCGAACTTGTCGGCCTCGTACTCAAAGTAGCGAATGTTGCCGTCACCCTTGCCGGCCAGGTATAGACAGTTGCTGCCTTCGTCCCAGAAAGGCATGCATACACCGGAAATAGAGTCCAGCATAGTAAATCCACCAATGGGGTCTGAGTTGCCAGGCTCCCAAAGTGCAATCTGGCGCTCACTCATCTTGGAGAAGCCAGTAGTGGCAAAGCGGTTGTGCTCGCCCATCCATACGACCCTGCTGTTCTTTGCGCCAGCATGGCCAGCATGTTGGCTAGCAGGCTTTTCCTGGCGAACATCCCAAAGGGTAATTTTCTTGTCGCGGGAAGTGGTTACTAGCAGAGTGCCCGAGGCATTCCATGACATGCTCTGTACCAGATCGTTGTGTACCAGACTTAGGGCAGGCGAGCCAGTGGAGGCGTCCCACACTTTGACACTAAAGTCGCCCGAGGCCGAGGCTAGAATATTTTCGGCAGCGGGGTTCCACAGTACGTATCCAACCTTGCGGGTGTGGCCAGACAGGGTTGACGAGGGGGCTACATTGGGCATGTCTTCGGCGTCTGTGTAAAGGGTGAAATTCTGAGGGACGTTCCAGAGGCAAACTTTGCCATCATCGGAAGCTGAGGCGATCACATGGTCATTGAAAGGGTTCCAGTCAGTGTCGAGAACGGGACCAGTGTGGCCACGAAAGAGGGGGATCTGGTCGGGCAGCTTGCCGCGTTCCTCGACGGGGATGATTGCGAAGGCACCGCCACCACTAGACTCCCAGTTGACGGACAGGTACTCCGGGTTGGCCTACAAGGAGTAGAAGAATAAATTGGTCAGTATGATAGGGTACAGGGTATTTAACAGAGAGAGAAGAGAAAATCAGAGTTGTATCGCGCTCAACAGGGAGGCGGGGAAGGTAAGGGCTGTGAACGGCACATGGTGGCGGGGGCGCAATTGAGAGCAGGAGACAGAAATTGTTTCGCGCCGCGGAATTGCACGGGTCTGTTGCCATGTTCATTCCTTGGACGATAGCTCTACAAAGCTCCCATCGATAGAAGCACGTGCCCATTTGCGCATCAAGTTCATTGGTGTCCTCTCGTGTCGTAGTTGTGTGTCAGATGATCCCCCCTTCCCCTTAGTTGAATGGCTGCTTGAGGTGGATAGATAGACATGGGCTACGTCGTGACGGGATGCTTACCTTTACCAAGTTCGAGTCCCAGGCATTGCGACTAATGTGTAGGTTATCGTAGCAAAATTCCTTGCGTGTGGGTTTGCCAAAGACGTGGCCTAACGAGGGAAGAGCGGGATAAGGTTAGCAGAGGCTACTGGAGGGGGCCACATCAGGTCACGATATCGATGCCGGGGCCAAAAGCGACAGTACTGGAAGATGAAGGGAATCGCAAATGGGTAGAAGAGCGGATGATGAGAACGAGGGAGAGGATGATGGCAGCGGGGGAAGGAGGCGGGAAGATGTAATAGTATGGATAGCCAGCGCAGGAGAAGCCAATTGAGTACATCGTTGACTTACGGTATTTGGAAGCTCGCACAAATCGGCCTGACATTGTCGATGGATGGGACGTGGGAAAAACAGAAGAAGGGAATGTAAAAGCTGGTTACGATAATAGTGTGCGGCGAAGCTCTCGAGCACGATGGAAAGGAGAAGAAGGCAATCAAGACAAAAAGAAAAGTAAAAAAAAAAAACAAATAATTCGTTAGTCTAAATCGCGGGGGTTTTTTTCTTCGTTACGGAAATTTAACAGTGCCAGAAATCAATAAAAAACAAATAAAAAAAACGAGAAATAAGAAAGTATAAGGCAAAAGGCAAAAGGGATACTTTGTTGTTCGCGATGTTTGTAAAGGGGAGAAGAGAGGAAAATAAAAGAGAGAGGGGATTTTGAAGTCCAGCTTGATGAGAAATAATGCGAAGCGAAGCTGACGAACAAATAAAACAGCATTGTTATTTTGTTTGTTTGGAGGTTGTGGTGGCTGTACAGCAGGATGATAGGGGGTGACGATGGAATTATAGTGCGGGGATGTGGAATATTACAGGCTCCGAAGCTCTGAAGAGCCCTGAAAATGGAGTGTGTGTTGGTGGTTCTGCTGGCTTTCAGGGCTCCATCGGAAGACAGAAGAAAGAAAAGGCCCTGTTTTTTTTCCCAAGATGTGTCTTTGGCGGGTGCCTAGCTCCAGCTTGGACAGGGATGGGCTTACAGGCTTCGACTAGGAGTTACAGGGTACTGCCAGCGCCATGTAGTTCAGCAGGTTCAACAATAAGCAGTAGGACCGAGCCTGGCTAGGCGGGCCTCACCTTCCTACACTCCTTGCTATTCAGCGGCATCCTCGGGATCTAGGGTTAACGCAATCCGGTGGAAGTCAAGCAAAGAGATGTAAATTCGTGTGAATTAGGCCCCCCCCCCCCCACCATCCCTCGAAGCGCTCAACACAAGGGGGCAACGCCATCATAACATGGGTAATCATAGTCCTATTGCTCTTTGTCACCCTGTTCTTCTGTTCTTCCTCTGCAACCCCTGGCATTGTAGCCCCGCTAAACGCATTCTTAACCATACATACACACATTTGTGAGATGCCTTCTTGTCTGACCTTGATATCGGCGCTAAGTCAAAAGACAATGACATTTATACTTGTGAAAGATGAACAAAAGAAAATCAGTCCCGAACAGGCAAGGGAGAGATTCACTATTCAAGGTCACACAATCTGCCATAGACATGAAGAAAAAGGTGATGTGAAAATAAGCACTACAAAACAAAATCAAACAGAAAAGCAGTTCGGTTTTTGGTCTTTTTGTTTTTCAAGAGATATTTTTGGTCTACTCAGTTCATTTCATAGTCATGAAAAATAAAGTAAGACGAACAAGGACTGTAAACAAAGTAAAACTCAAGGAAAAAATGACGGGGGGAAGAAACTGGCAGGGAAAAAAAAAAACAAAGAAAGGAAATAAGCAATAGTGAGTGTGAGTGTGAGTGTATGTACGCCATGATGTTCCCCACTCCCAGAAAAATAAAACAACCAACCCATTCTCCCGCCAGAAATGAAAAGAAACACCAAGCAGAACAAAGCTAGTTAAAAGCAACAACGGATTGAAAAAGAGAGAGGAATAGACAAAGTTTAAGTATGAGGCACAGAAACGTGAAGGGACCAGAAGTAGCAGACTGAACACACGGGGACAGGCAGACATGGCACAACGGCAAAAGGGCATTTCCCTTTTACATGGCATTCTTATTGCGCGTGTGCATTTGACGAGCCTCGGCCGCACGCCGGCGGAAAGTCTCCTCGCGCTTCAACACCACGTCGCACCACTTGCTCCTCTTAGGCGCACTGCCTCCATCGTCGATGCCGCCTTCAGGGCGTCCGATGACCTCCACTAGCACTCGCATCCACGCTTCCTTCTCCTGTGCTGTGTCGGCATAGAAGTCAATCACCTCGCCATTGTTAAACCGGATACGGAATCCTTCTTCGACAAACATGTAGCCCTCTTCATCTTCGGCAAAGGCTGACCGCCTGCGTCGCCCGCCCTTGCCTGTGATCTCTCTTTCAGTCAGCGCTCGCCGATCGTCAATCAACCGTCTAGCGTTAGCCAGGTTGATCGTAGCACGGGGCTGGCGATTGGCTTCATGATAAGCTGTGAGTCTCGTGCCCACCAACTTGAAGTATCGTCGACGCCAGTACGGGCAATCGCCTCCCTGCTGACTCAAGTGGCCCTCAAAGCAGGTAGCAAGTCGCTCCTCCGCTGCCTTCATCTCACGAATGCACGAGTTCATGCTCTTGGGCATGTCTTCATCACTGCATCCCTTGGGACGGGGGACAAATAAAAGCTGCAGATCCAGCTTACCAATTTTGTATGGTGCCCGACGAACAACGCCATTGTTACCACGCTTGCTCTTGACACTGGACGCAAATGTGGCCTCTTCTTTGGCCCACTCATTGAAGCAAGCAACTTCTGCAAGGTACGGCCGCCCGAAGCAGTGGGCCTCGTGATCCTTCAAACACACATATGAGCGCGCAAAACTGCCATCTTCAGCTGCAAGAGGAGACAGCAAGTCCCATGCTGTCGGGGCAGCTGATCGCTGCTGCTTGGCCTGGGCCTCCTGCTGTTCACGAACAGCACGGTCTTCTTCTTCGCGGAGACGCATCTCCATCTCTTTGCGTTTCTTGGGAGAAGCAAACACTCGGCTAAATGTTGATGTCTTGGCTTTGGTCATGCGGACAGGAGCAGCTGTAGGGGCAGCACGCTGCACGGGTTTGTCAAGCTTGACATTCAAGGTAAGTTGGAACTCAAGATCATTAGGAACCACGAGCTCGAATTCTTGGCCGATAGGAGCCTTGCGCGCAAGCTCCAACCAGGCAGTCGTCACACAATGAACACCATTGTCTAGGGTGAGACTGAACCAGGTTCGCTCGTCTACAATTCATCTTTTAGCATGTGTAGCAGAGGAAAATGGGTAAGAGATAAGTAAAATCAGCAAAGCAAAACTTACTCTTTGGAATGGGTAAATCAAGATCCTTGACACCCATAACCTTGACAAACAGACGGCCACGCTCACCAGCCTCATCGGTGGCAAGATCAGGCTCCTCTTCGACAAGGGGATTCAATACTACCTGCTGAGCGTTGCTCTCCTGCCCAGGCATAGGGGGCACAGCGCCGGGAGCACCATTTGCCATCGCACGGGATCTAAGACTACGCTGGCGCTTGCTATTCCAGGGCTCAACAACCCACGCTGGGGGTCGCTGCTCGGTCTTTACAGGAGAGTTACCGGCAGAGCGTGCCTTCCAGGAATCAGGCTCATTATCCTTGTCGCTGGCAGACACCAGCTTCGTATTCTGGCGCATAAGGTATCCACGCTTTGGACGAGAGGCAATGTTAGCATATGTCGCAGCATGAGGGATGTTGACGCCGTACAATGTACGCGCTAAAACATCGGACTTTTCGCTTGAAATCTGCCGTTGTTGGGAATCTTGTGCCTCACTTGAAGGCTTTCGAGATCGTAAGCTGAGTTTACCGCTGCGTCCGGCTGACACTAGTTGGGACGGGCGTCTAGTGACTTTTTCGCTGGAAACGCCACACTCTTGAATGTTTTGCTTGGTTAGTTGTTGGATGTTGTTTTCAAAAGCTACCTTTTGTGCCTCGATAACGCGATCAAAGTCTTTGTCAAGGCTCAGGCCCGTATCGAGATCCAAAGTGAGACTACGCTTCTTAAAGCTTGGATGTCTCTCAATGTAGTCGCCAGAGCCATTGCCCTCGGTACCCGCGAGGTCTTGTTCTACGTTCAGCATCACGCTTAAACGCTCGCGGGCACTATCAGAGATAGAAGGAACGTCGGGCATGGGAATTTCACGGCTGACGATTCTACGCTGTTCACGCATCGCAGCCATATCAGCAGGTGTCGCGGAAGGTCTAGTCTTAAGCGTCGACCCAGAGGCCTTTATCGTTGCCTGACGCTCAGGGATAGCCGGGGCTTCAACTGCATGTGTCTCAGGCTCAGGGGTGATATCTTCATCTTGGTCATGGTCGCTGCAATGGCCTTCCTGCTCTGTTAGGTCATCTTCACTCTCAAAGACTGATCCATCATCAATGGGATGGCGAATGACAGACTCAGGAGAGCTTGGCTCATCATCTTGATTAGTATATTCGCTTGTCTCATACTCGCTGGGCTCTCCCCAGCCAGTTCCGTCGTATTCGGGTTTAGATAGAGTGCGAGGAGGGGTACGGGGGCGCAAACGCGGCGTTGATTGCCCCGAGGACGCCTGAATAGGGATATCTATTTCTGTAGGGGTAAGTTTCAAGCGCTGTGTTGAATATTGACGGTCCGGGCGAGGGAGAAGAGGAGCATTTAAAGCCAGCTTCGGTGGATGTGTTATGTCAATCTCCGTTTGAGTAGGCGGAGAAGCTAACCCACTGGCGGAAGCGTCGCGGGTGACGACGCTTTTTTCAGAATCCACATGTGATGAAAATTGGCTGGTAGTATCACATTCTGCACCAGTAAAATCCTCATCTGTCTCTGCATATGAATCATCCGTATACATATCATATGCGCCATTACGGTGAATGACAACAGAATTCTCTGTTTCCTCATCGTCCGTCACCATCTCGGCCAAATCCCGACGAATAATCACGCTACCACCGTCCTCTTCGTCGTCATACATCATAGAGTATTCTTCAGTAGCAATCGGGATTTCGGGTGTAGGAGCAAAGCCAGAGTTGGAGTGCGCCGTGGTAGGTCGCAGTGGACTGGAACTAGGCGGCGGTGAAGAAAAGTTATAGTCCGATTCACGCTTTCGGACCTTGGTCTTGTCAACTCCCCGCATGATTGACTCCCGAGTTAGTGGAGGCAAATCATAGTCTGACAACACCGAAATTTCGACATTTTCATCGGATCCGCTTTCGTATTCAGACACATCATCATACCCGTAATCATTTTGATCTTGGGGGTTGGTAGGCGATTGTGATGCAGACTGAGTTTGGGTTGGGCCAGGGGTCGCAGGTGTTACAGGAGTAACGGATTGTGGGGAGGGTGGAGAAGCAGGTACTGGAGACTCCTCCTGTGTATTGGGTGTAGTCATAGGAGTGGGAGTTAAAGACTCGCGTGTCGTATCTCGATTATTTTTGTTGGCGGTATCAATACTTAGACGAACTGTCCCAGTGCTGGAGCGCGGTGACCCAAGACTCAAGCGCCCAATAGGGGGAGGGGGGACAAGGCTCTCGGCAGTCTGTGGTGTACTTAAGGATTCACGTTTGGTATTTGAAGAATGAACGGAACCAGTAGAAGCCGAAAGAGCACTTGATGCGGCAACCGTGGCCTTGACATCAACGAACGAAGGAGATTGGGGTACAGAATGCAGGGCATCTGACTCGGGAGTGCTGACCTTATCACGGCCTCCCGCACGACGAAGCCGGCGTTCTCTTTGTTGTTCAGCTGCCGATTTTCCATCGTCTGAGAGCATTATAATCTTCAGACGCTCTTCAAGCGGCATTTTACTATGACCAATGTTGCTCATGTGGCTTTCATTGCCTCTGTTGGCAGGGGGCGAAGGTAGTCCCCTTTGTATAGCTGTTCTGTCATTTGAGTCCGCTACAGGACTTAAAGCAATGGACGATAGCTTCAGTTCCCGCCCAGGAAGCGGTGGAAGAGGACGGTGGTCAGATGAAGACAGTGTCTCAGTTCGCTGCTGTAGCTGACGGCCGGCAGCAGCGGCAGCAGCAAAGCTGGAACTTGGGCCAGGGCTGTTTTGGTATTGGTGGTTTTCATCCCCTTTGGGGGTGGGTGGACTGCGCGCCTGCCACTGTTCATCATCAGGCAAAACTACAGGAGTTTTGTCAGTGTCTTCTAGGGAGGCATCGAAGCTGTCCTCTGGATCATCGTGACGGTACATTTGATCATCATATTCATCGTCTTCCTCGTTATCGTCATCGATGTAGCTGCCTTCGTTTGACTCTGTGTCGATAGAAGAAAGATCGGGGGTAGCCATCTCATACTCATTAACCTGAGGCGGTGCGTTGTCAAAAGTGACGCTTTTCGCATGACGATGGAGCGTGCGATGAGGGTGGCCAGTGTCTTCAAGAGTCCATTGGCCGGTTTCTTCATTGAAACTACTCTTGAATCTTGAGGCAGACAGGGACGACTTGATAGGGGAAACCTGGCCACGATTTGGTGTGTGAGGAGGAATTGCGGGCAGCGGAGATCGAGTTTCAGGTGTCGAAGCATCAGCAGGTGGAGAACTGAGAATGGGATCACCAAGCTGGAGGGACTTGTTGTTACCGTTGTAGCTCTTGGCTGAGTTGGTAAGAGAGGACATGGAAGCCGCCCCTCTAACATGGCCAGGAGTGGCGGGTGTGGCCATGGAAGTTCGATTACGTTGGTAAACATCGTTTTTACGCTCGGGGGTACGTAGATGTTCGGTGTGTTCAAAGTTGGCGCGTATCCCCGTCCCGCCAAACGCGTTCCCTTGAACCTTAGCAAGAGGTCGCTCGATATAGTGAATGCGTGTTGGATCGTACTCTTGCTTTTGTTCGAGGGCGAGGATGTTGGAGTTTTTGACTCTGGACGCCTTTTGAAGACGTTCGAGCGACGAGCGACGCATAGCTGATGGAGACATGTTGGTACTGCCGTATAGAAGGCTGTTTTCTGTGATGGAGTTGCGACTCTGCCAGAATATGCGAGGAGAAGCAGTCGAATCAGCGGGGGAAGATTGGAACGGCGAAGAGTCAGGATTCAGGACCATCGTCTGTAAATGTTAGGCCAAGGGGTCAGAATGAGTAACACCGCCATCTCTAGGGATGGAAATTGGGAGACAGGGAGTCAACAAGCGATACGTACCTTGGTTGCTTGGCTCCAGCTAGGAGAGTTTCGACGCTTCTCTCCAGGCGAGATTTCGCTCAACGGACGAGGTGCAGAGAGTTTTTTTGTGGGAGATGGGGTTTTATTGATGCGAAGAGGGTGCACCTAAAAGGGGAGAGGGGAGAAAAAATTGAGAGGGTCAGCGGTCTGTTTTTTCTCAAGCCCTTTGACGAACTAGTAAAGTGATAGATAGAGAGACAACGAAAAGGCTGGCCAAGGCTTCATGTGCATAACTTTGTTCAAAAAACCAACAGCAAGATGATTCCCTGCACAAGCTGGCTGTCTAAAAAAACAATGGTGCCCAATTCGAGACTTTGCTATTTGGAAGGATGGGATGGTCCTTGACCCGGCAACCAGACTAAATAAAAGGCTGTACAAATGGCCCGATAAAAAAGGACAAGATAGCTGCACGAGAAAAGACATCACGGGATTGTGGTTTCTGGTTCTACTAACTGGTTCAGAGGACGCCATGATTGTGCTTGCGCCAAACGACGCAGGCAAAGGTCACGACCTGAGTGTCACGGAAGATAACGAAGTTGCTGTGAGTTGTTGTTGTTGGCGGTAGCCGTCGAAGATTTAGTGTATGTGCACGAAGAGAAAACAGGGCGGGTAAACCGAAGCTTTGCATCACAGTCGTTAGCTATGAACCCATTCCTTGAGATTATCGAGCAGGTTCAACACCAGTGGATTTAGCTGGAATGCAGACTGATAAGCCCAAGAATGCATCTTAGGATTGCGACAATAAAATTGATCCCAACCCTATGCTTTTTTTTCAGGTAGAAGAGTGCACATCACGACGTGCATGAGCAAAGCTGCAGTCCAGGCGGATGGAGTGATTTTAATGCGGACAGAGCTCAACAAGGTAGACAGGAATGGGAGTCAGCAAAACTCACCTGGTGATGACTTAGTGGAATGTGAGTATGAAAGAGCGAAAAAAAGGCAAAAGCGTGATGAAGGTAAGTTGGATAGAGGATAACGAGAGGAAGAAAAAAAATATGAAGCAAGAAAACAAAGCAAAGGCACGGCAGAGTTCGAAGGTAAGATAAGGAGAGCGATAGAAGAGAAGAAAAAAATAGAGCAAAAAAATAGAACAAAAAAGAAACCTCAAGGTATGTAATGCAGGGTAACAAACAACTTAACCCAACGCCCACACAAAGTTGACGATGATGAAATGAATTCAAGATCCAAGCCAGAGGAGGGGAAGGAAAAGGAGAAATATGGAGAGGAAAATAGATCACGGACAAGAAGAGAAGGACAGGTAAAGTAGAGAACAAGGAAAGCTGGACACAATGAGGAAGGTGACGAAAAAAACTCTTTATCCGGCTCTTACCTTGTTTCTTGCCGAAGCCAGACCTTCTTTCCTTTTTCCCACGCCTGGGTTCCTGCTTGCTTTGGTGTTGTGCTGGTCTGGCGATTTTTTGGCGCAGTTACAGAGAAAGTCTGGGATGTTGCAGCTGCACCTGAAGGTTATTGGTGGGGCAGGAGGGATGTAAACAAACAGGCCTACGATGCATATTTACACATGTCACAGTGCAAAAATACACAATTTTCACAAGCTAAACGCTGGCTGTTCTGGCAATACCAGAGCTGAAACTTTGCAAATGCGCACACCTCTCAAATACACACCCGCCTCTAGACCACATATTGCCAGGTAACAAGGGCTTGTCTTTCCTTTTTTTTTTTCTTTTTTTCAAGGATCCTCTATCTCCTCATTCTCGTTAAAATGGAGGCCACCAAAGCTCTTTCGTGAAGGATGCAAAAAAGGGAAAGGACAAAAAACAAGCCAGCAAGACCGTTGCTAAGGGCAACTGAGAAAACTAATGGCTCCTTTTTCTGAGTACTGGCACCACAAAAGGTTGAGGGTAAAGGCAGGACAGAGATCTACAAGCCCCTTGATTGGACAGGCAAGGCTTAAATGCCCTGAAGACTTTAACCCTTTTCACTGTAGTCCCTTCTCCTGTTTACGCCTCTCACTGTGCATTACAACCCTATTAGATCAAAGCTGGGTTTCAGAATCAATATGTGACTGACTAACTCACCTTGCTTCATGCATGTGAATCTGGGCACAACAATTGTCAGATTGGCTGAAGGCTAATCCGTGTGTGTTTGTAGTGCTGAATGCCAATGTGATGTGACATGCAAGAGAACCTGAGCACAAACAAACAAAGAAGCTCGCTCTCGGGGGGATACATTAACACATTCGCCACAACCATAGGTTACGATAACACAAGCTAGATGACTTGCAGGTACCGCCCTGGCCCTCCTTAAGACCATGTCATTAATTGGGCCGTACCTGGTGCATCCCATCGCTTTTCGCCCCCGTTCTTTGACGACGAGAAAAGACCACGCTCGCTGTCCTGCCTTGCAACTAGTTGGCTTTGGGTTCGTGTTTCTTGATGATATTTTTTGCTTTCATCCCTTTTTACACGTGCGCTTGTTTAGAGGTTCCCTAGCTGAAAGACTATGTGTGATTTCGTGATTTCGCAATCAATGCATGTTATTTGTGCATGTATATACGTACATGTAGGTGTGTACTCATATCTCGTATGTATACTCGATTTGTGGACACGCGACTCTCTCTGCCACAGGCGAGCTGCATACAATGCATTGATCAACAGTTTCATGTATGTGCTTGTTTGTTACCTCACCTAGCCTGGATGCAGGCTTTTTATGAAAATCTCACTAGCGCTCATAGCTGTCCCATATTTATGTCTTGTTTATCGCCCGACGCCATCCACACATACTGGATGGAAGTACAGTGAGGGGAGACATCGATCAATGCGCTGGGTCCTGAGCACGCACAGGCGTGGAAATGTCGAGCGCGTAATGCAGCCTGCGTCGCATTTTACTGACTCGGTCATCTTATGTAAGTTATTGCTGGTGACGAGCCGCCACGTGCTTAGCTGCATGCTCTTTGTGTGTTTTGGCTTAAATACCCAGCTCAATCTCTTTACGTGCTATTTGTTCCCATCTGTCTGCCTCGCCCCATGCCCCAGTTGCTTTTGATGATTTTGGCGGAGGCTTGCATCTACAACACTGCACAAGTTAAATACGTATTGACTTGCTTTATGCAGGGGCTCTTCACACCAAGTCGCCCCAACAGCAAGCCACAGACCGCCAAGCGCCCTGCCAATGTCTTGATCTGAGAAGCTGGTAACGAGTGAGGATGGGGGACAGCGTATAACAGGATGTGTCAAACGGTTCGGTCAACATTTCTCAAGGAAATAAAAGCCTGATTGCTATAAATAGAGAAGTATATGCATGCAACAATGGAAAATTGGCCAAGTCCACTGTGGATTGTAGAGAATGCGCGTACATGTACGTGTGTGACCATGGTAGCGTTGAACACGTGTGTTTATCAACCCCCTTTCTACTGCCTCAATCTTCATCCTCCTCTCCTCTCTCTCAACACGTTTTACCTGGCTTCTTGCTCCATCTTACTCCTGCTCATGATTCCATGTGATACATTCCTCCAACTTCACACCCGAACCACCGAAGCAATCAAGCGCGCTGCCGATGGTCAAATCAACCTTCCCTGCACTAAGCTTCTTAACCAGATCCAAGTCGCCCAGGTTTCGGCCTCCACCAGCATACGTTACGGGGATCGAGCACCACTTGGCTAGTCTTTGCACAAGCTCTTCATCAACACCCTTTTGTAGGCCCTCGTTGTCAGCTGCGTGGATGAGGAACTCGGAGCAGTACGGCTCTAAATAGGAAATTAACTCTGTAAAAATGAACTGTATTTAGCAATCTCATTTCACAGTGCCACACTGGAGTTGGACAGACAGACGTACCTTGGTCAACTTTCGTGTTAGTGACGGTTTGCCATTTGTTTATGGCAACATGCCACTCGTCCTCGCTTGTGCGGCGGCAGCTAAGATCAATGACAAGTTTAGATTTATCGTTTTTCAGAGCCGCAAGTACTGCCTTTAACCTGTCTTCGCTGAATTGACCTTCAGGGAAAAGGTAGCTCGTAATGATAACCTGTTGGTGGTAGATTTCAGTCAGCTAGCGCATTCTCCGTATTTTGATAGAGCCATATGGGCCGGCCAAGATTGGCACACCATAGGCTTATGTTTTGGGGCCGGGGCTGGGGCTGGGCTTAGCTTTCCAGAGCCACTACTCGCTGATGCCTTACCTTTTCAGCGCCCGCGTCTATCCACTCGGCTGCGTTCTTGTCCGAAATTCCACCCCCCACTTGCAGACCCCCTCTCCAGGCAGCCAGAGCCTCCTTTGCAGCCTCAGTGTTCCCCGGCCCAAGCATGATGACGTGTGCCCCATCCAGCTTGTTGTCTCTGTATAGCTTCGAGAAATATGCTGGCGGGTGAGGAGAGACAAAGTTGGTCTGCAGAGGACTGGTGCTGCTGTCAAGTGTGCCGCCCACAATTTGCTTGACCTGTCCGGCGTGGAGATCAATGCATGGCCTAAAGCGAGTCATGGCGGGCTAATGGTCGTCCTGGGGATGTAAAGTGTTATAGGTGGTGAGATAAACGAAGCATTCAAGGGCGATTGGATGGTGAAAGTCAAATGAAATGTGAGATGTTGAAACAAGTGGGACTCATGATGACTGTTCAGGACTTAGGGTTTACACATGGAGGGTTATTTACTGAGTCTTGGTGAATGGGTTTGGCATTACGAGGCAATCTTGAGAGCGCGGGATGGCGGGCTACACAGACTGGATGTATGCCGCATGGAGATCCATTTCAGTGCATGGTCAAATGCTACATTGCTGCATATAAATTCGCAGAAATCAAGTTAGGGGGAGACAAAAAGGTTGCAAAAGTGTTGCTGGGTGGGAAGGCAAGGCAACTATGCAGACAGCAGCAAACGGGCGGGTTTATTAAGTTGATAGTTATGACCTACCTGCCTATCTTCATACTAGTGAGAGCAAAGTGCAAGTTGTAGAGGCAGCAGGCTTGGCTTGCTATAGAAAGAGAGCTCAACCACTTCTGCCTGGCGTCTAGAGAAGCCGCTTGCATTGATGCCAGGGGGTTTGCTTACTAGGCAGCCAAAGTCAGGGGAAAAGAAACCAACACAGCTAGTTAGCTTGCTGGTTAAGTCCGGCACAATCTTAATTTCAAAAGGGGTTGTGTCTGAATTTTGTGGGCGTAGCCACAGATTTCAGCCACAGACCCCCACATTACGGGGCATGATATTCTGGGCTAGACGGGTAAAAATGGACCAGAGGTGGGACCTGTAACAAGGCTCCTAGGCACCAAGATAACCCGCACATTGACATCCAAGAGACCAGAGAGGCCCCACCTAATCACCGGCAAATCCTAGCCGAGCATCAATAGGCGTCTGTTTAACCAGCTTTATTCTGCAGCCTACATCCTGTTTAGGTGCTTCGGATGCTTATGGCTAACGTTTCGCCTCCTCATGGGTGCTGGCCTGTTGTTTTCTAGCATTGTTAGCATTCATTCTTTGTTCTCTACATTGTTATCGTGAGGCCGGCTCAATTCATTTATCAACAAAAAGACGTCCAGTCTTGAGCCATCCTCCGTCATGGCTGACTTCATAAGAGGAGGGGACTCGGTTCCCTTCCGCAATCGCCTCAGCAATCTCTACAACGACACCAAAAAGTCCACTGACTTCGTCATCAAGGACCCCGTGCAAAGCAGCGAGGACCCCGACATCAAGGCTCTGCACCGCAAGCTTAAGATCCAAAAAGACCGCCTTGTTAGCTGGGGCGTCGAATGGACCAACCCCGACCAGAACTGTGATATCGACGAGGATCTGTCCAAGGCTGGACTTGCCGAAGTCGTTGCCAGCGTCATGTCTACTATTAAGGACATTCTGAACGAGGCCGAGCCTATGTGGCAGAGTTCCCGGCGCATCATAACCGGAGCCCCTCCCGCGTCAGCGCGTGCTATTGCTGCCGCAGGTGACAGCAAGACGCCTGTGGTTGAATGGGACAAGGGCCATTTCGAGAATCTAGTAAACGACCTGACTACTTCTATTGATACGTTATTCGATCTGTCGCGGGTCCGCTCGTCCGCCCCTCTCCGGATATCTCAGGCCGCGCCTAGCAACAAGAGCCAGACATCATTGCACATGGCGTCCGTTGATGACACCACCAAGCAGTCTCTTAGGCCGCCACAGAAAATTGACCCCTCTTCGCTTACTAGCCTAGCGTCTTTGCGCATGGAGTCATCTGCCATGGGCGCTAGCTCTACTGCTTCAACTCTCTCGGATGGCATTGTGTTCATGAACGACAAGGCGCTAGCTAGTCTTTTGAATGAGTCGGAGCCGTCGAGCAATCAACCGTCAAGGCCTCTTCTTCTTGAGTTTTCTGCCTTCGACCAGATCTACGCCACCACTGGCATTCAACCCCCCCAGGGAACACTGGAACAGCTCTATACAGGCCTACAGGAGCACTCTCGCCGACGCAGCGCATGGTCAGGTCTACCAAGACTGCTCGGCTATTTTGAGGACATGTCGACTTCCCGCCTTGGTCTTGTCTACCAGTTCCCACCCGGCTTTAACCCAGTCCACTTTGAGAGCAACACCCATAACCCCGTGAGCAGCATCCGTACGCTTAGCGACCTTCTTTCTAGGCCAGACTTTGAGCCCCCGCTAGAGGCCAAGTTCCGCCTGGCTTACAACATGGCCCACACAATCTTCGACATGCACTCCCGAAACGTCACCCATGGCGCTGTACTTGATTGCAATATTTGGTTTGGCAAGCTTTCCTCCAGTCGCGGCCACTCAACTAGCCAAATAGACATTCGCCGGCCTCTTATCTCCTCCTTTGAGCTATTCCCCTCGTGGTCAAGCACTGGCCTAGTTGACCCTACGACTGTGGTCGCTGCAAACCATATCTACCGTCATCCTTTGGATCCGCGCGTGACGCCGCACTCTCCGCTTGTTCAGTTCTCTGATTTGCGCGTGCTTGATCTCTACTCGTTGGCTGTCATGCTTTTGTCCATTGGAATGTGGACAAAACCGGAAAACCTGGTTGTTGAAGGTGCCCCTTCTATTCCTGAATCTATTGTGGACCAGCTCGCCATTCGCTGCGGTACTCTCTTCATGAAGGCCGTGCAGTGCTTGTGGGGAGCTGTTGACCAAGAACTCACGGGACAAACTACCGGTGCTGACCTGCTGAGCTCTGTGCGCACAAAAGTTACTGGATTTCTTGAGGCCTGCAGCGCCCTGGATACCACTGGAAACGACGAGACGGTTATGGAAAGCAGCGAGACTGTACCTAAGCCTGTGATAAATACCCGCAAGCTCAAGCGGGCTGTCAACCCCCCGGGTACCACTGATTCTTCTCCTCGATGGGGCTCTTACGGTGGCTCAGAGACGGCCAAGCAAAAACAAATTGAAGCTTTTGGCAGAAGATTTGTGGATGCGGAGCGCGGCCAAAAGTCGCCAAAGCCTGGTATGTCAACATCAACGTCTTTTCCGAGTACTAATCTGACTGATACTAACTGCCGACACATAGCTCGTTCAGCCCCCGATCTTGGTTCGGCAATGAGCGAAATACTCAAGACAGCACCTCCTATTCCAATGCCAGTGGTACCGCCTATGCCGAGAGTACACCCCGCTCCAGTTCCAGCGGCACCAACATCAGCACCTCCCCCCATCCCAGCATCGGCTCAGGCCCCTCGCTCTGTTCCTGCAAAGCCAAAGCTTCGCCTGTACAACCAGGTGCAGGTGCCGCTGCCTACTGAAGTCACCAATACGTGGAACAATGTCCTCATGCACCAGATTAACCACGCGCTAAAGCAGTTTTACCGCAAGCATGCTGAAACTGTCGAGATTTCTCTCGAATCAATGGGACCTAGCCCTAACAAGACGAAGCCTGTTGTTCTCATTGTGTGCTCTTCAGTTAGTAAGGTCAAGGCTATTCTTAAATGCAAGCTGGGCGATCTCTTTGACGATGAGACTGGCATGGGATTTGGCCTCAAGGTACGGAGCGGCAAGATTGTGCGCTCTCATAACGCTGCCCCTCGCCGAAGCAATCACCACAGCAATGGGGAAGATGACAAAGACAAGGGGCGCAATGTTGATTTCCAGGTACAACCCACGAATGGTGCTAGCATCGGTGCTTGGAACGGTGAGCGTCATTTGCCTCCGGTCAGTTTTGGCGGACTGGTTATGGTTGATGAGAAGCCATATGGGATGACTGTCCACCACATGTTGGATGACCCCGAGCAAGACTCTGGATATACTGGAGTCGCAAAAGACAACACTTTTGATAGCGGTGTGGCGTCTTGTACTACCCAGTCTATATCCAAAGTTCCCACCCAGCGGTCTGCTCAGACATCACCTCTTTTCCGGGATCCTCAGGAGCCTTTGGTGTATCGAAGCTGCGTTCGCCGTAAGCCGCTGCCGCCTTCGTTCGCCGAGCGTGGGGGTCAAGATGCTGCTAATAGGCAAGAACAGCAGCAACAGGCTGCTTCCGCTGCAGCCGCAGGCCCAGATCCGACATCAGGGGCAATCCATCATGCTTCGCAGTCGGACCTGGGCTCTTTTATGCAGCAACAGTCGCTATTTGCGGCTACTGAGCGGCGGAATCAGCAGGACCAGGTCCGACCGCTTCCTGTTTGGGCGCAGCAAACTTTGGCACCGCCGAGATCTAGAGCACATCCCGAACAGAACCTGGAGTCTGACCTGTCTGCCTCTAATGATGACGCAGACAGCGAGGATATGGAGCGCGACAAGGCGCTCCTAGCGGCAGCCTATGCGCAGTTCTCCATGGAGCTTTCCGACTCGGAAGATGAATACTCTGAAGTACCGGATCTCGACGTGCACGAATATATGACTGACTCAGAAGATGAGGGAATGGACCCATTTTCTTCAACCGAACCAGGTGACATCAAGGGAGTCGAGGTTGGGTATGGCGATGATTACATTGTCACGCAGCCTGCCATGGAAGATGTCCCCTCCGACTTTTTCCCATGCGAGGAGACGGCAGACGAAGACCATCTCGACACATATAGCCTAGGCCAAGTGTATGCCTCAAGTGGAATCCGCCGGCGCATCAAGGACGGTCTCGTGCATGAGATTGACTGGGCCTTATTTGAGTTTAAAGCTGACCGCCTGCCAGCTGCAAATACAATACCGCGAATCGAGCTGCCTTCCGGTAGCGGCAAGCCGGAAGCCGAAGATGATGCCTGCTCCCGGAACAAGCCGCCTCTGCGGCCAACAGCAGTGGCCTCGACACTGAACTTGCCTGGCCTCGAGGTGCAGTGCATGGCGCGTACTTCTGGTCTGCAGACCGGCATGATCCTACCGACCCTAACCAGCGTTAAGATATACGGCCGCACTACCATCTCGCATAGTTACCAGGTCTCTCCTATTCCACCGCCGCCCGCCGGCCTGGATTCTAGCGGCAGTGCCGCCTCGCTGCCTATCGGTCTGCCTGGCGACTCAGGCGCTTGGGTTATTGACCGTCGCCAGGGTCTGGTGTGTGGCCACGTATTGGCGTGGTCACAGCGCCGCCAGGTTGCATACATATGCCCAATGGATGTGCTACTGCTGGACATTGCAGACACTCTGGGCGCTGTTCATGTGCGCTTGCCTGAAAATAAGGCCCAGGGATGGTCGGCAGAGAGCCCTGGGGGCGCGGTGAGGCAGGTGCGTGAGAGAAGGGAAATAAAGTATGAGACGACGATGTTGCTGGCTGGGCAGCTTGAAAATCTTGGAATTGATGAGATGCCGGAGATGTCTGAAAAGAGCAAGACAATTGGGTTCGTGCCGAACTTTTGAGTGGTACTATTGTAATTTTTTTGTTCTTTTGGGTTTCTTATGGCGTATTTTATTTTTGTTTTGGGATATCATGAAATGAGTGATGATTGTGTTTAGTTAGCGTTGTTCTTGCTTTCCTTTTATGTTGCATCTTCTGCATGTTTTCCTTTTATTTTGCATCTTCTGCACATACCCCATTCCATTCTGTAAAGTATCATAATACATAGTTCATATCACTCATTATAAACTTTCGCCATTTATAGTACATCAATGTCTCGTTCCTTGGCCCCTGTTTACATAAAGTCGTCTTCCCAATCCTCGGGTCTATTTGCGTTGCTTGATGCCTCCATGCCCTCGTCACTGAAGAGATCATCATAGGCGTGCTCCTTCTGCCATTTCTTCTCCTTGTACTCCTTCTCTAGCCTTAGCTCCTCCTTGCGGCGAGCTTGGGCGGCGATGCGGTCGAGTTTGCGCAATTCCTTGAGCCGCTCGTCCTTCTCAGCCGCTAGATCAAGCTCAGGCGCCAGGCGCTCGACACGTGTCTTGTTGAGCCGATTGATAATGGCGTTTTCGCGCGCGGGAACTAGGATGCGACGCACCTTGCGTGCATCTTTGAAGGACACTTGGCCCGTGGCCATGGACCCGTCCTTGTGTAGGTTGGCCCATGGCGTGTAAATGACGGTGATGTTGTCCTTTTTGTTGCCTGGAGTGTAAGGTGAACAGACGCCCGACGACGCAGTGGACCAAAGCGTTAGTAGGAGATCGCAAAAAACGGAGCGGAAGAGGAACTTGCCTTCGATGGAGTTGGCCTTGGTGAGCTGTGCAAGGTCCATGACCAGCTCGGCCGGCAGGTTGTCCCAAGTCTGGCCGTCATTCATGCGAAGGTAGATATGCGCGCTGGACAGCTTGTCGACGTGAAACTAACATATGCAAATACATGAGCAGAGTGTTATTTAGGCTCTTTTCTGCAGTTTGCTTGTTGTTCATGGGTCCAAGGTTGCTGTGGGCTGTTGGCTAGACTTACCCTTTGATGTCTCACTGTCAGCCGGGACACTTTACCACTACAGCACATGCACTTGTGTTTGGTTGGGAAAAAAAGACTTACCACACATCTTCATCCCACCCATAGGCAATCAGGTCCTCGTCTGCAAGATCGGAGAATCAGATCAGCTTTGTTTTTACACGTGGCTGGGGCCTTCCGAGAACTCACTTTCGAATTTGTCTTTGCCGACGTAAATGTTGGCTGGTGGATCAACCACCTTTGAAGTAAAGTAGTAGACCATTTTCGCGGATTTGATAGTAAAAAGGAAGCTGTTTCTGGGAGCAGGCAGAATGGAAGGCGGCTTCCACGTCAAGCTCATGATGTTGCACAAGATATCGTGTTGATCATTTATCACCACGTGACTTGCAAGTGCCCCGCCAAATTAGGGTTTGACTCATGCTTGGAACTTCTCTGGCCCAGTCTGCACTCTTCTTTCTCCAAGTTGAGCCAACTGTATTGTAATACGTGATCACGAATAAATTGGCTGTGATGTAATAAAACACTTGCCCTTGCCCTGCATGTTTATGCCCAACGCACTATTTACCGCAATATCTATCTATATGCTCTGCCAGTATACTGGCTCTCTCTATACTAGCTCGGAGCCGACACTTTTACATAATCTTAGACAAGCACCAATGATGGGGCGTATTGTCCTCATGTTAACGGTTACACCGCTAGAACTCCTCTCCTGGAGACTTCGTCAAATGGTAGAATCAAGCCGCCGCTGAGGTTCATGATGCCTTGGTCAAAAGGCCGGAGTATCGTAGAAGTTTTGAGGGTCAAGTGGATGTGGATGGGGACTTTATCCCATATTCCAGGACAATCATCACACTCAACCCATGGGTGATGCAGAAACAACTCACCAAAGCCTAGCAAGACAGTGTTTTCGTGGCTCAAGCTTTGCTTCTTCCCTCAGCGTTTCAACATAAACAATGTTCATTCCAACTACGAATTTTCTAGCACCCATCAAATTTTATGTTGTAATTTAGAATGTTGCAGGCGAGAGAAAATGGACGGCATAAAGCGAAATAGTTATACACACAACTACTAAAATAAACAGACTCCAATATCATCAAGAACACCCATCAAGCCCAAAAAGTGAATCAAATAAACGCATCTCTGGGGTCTTATTGTACCAGCCCCTATACCAAGACAAAACACGAATAACACGTTATAATCATCCCCCGTGTCCATGCATTGGACATTGATTTTTTTTTCTTTTATCGTTAATGTCTGTCCGCTATCACTCATCATTCACTCCTGGCCTGTCCGCCATTGGCCACGACCGGCCTTGGGCTCGCCAAGATTGTGAAGACGAGCACCTACTAGGTACGCCTCATCACGGATCTTAGCTGACCAGTTATTAGCTACGCCAAAGAAAGCGTTCAGCCCCACCAAAAGTGCCATCCACATGACCGCCAGTGGGTAGCTCATGCGGTACATGAACGCCTGCGCTGAAGCATCATCAGATGTGGGTGCCAGGACGTTGGTGGAGATTGTGAACTGCATGAGCATTGGCGGTGCTGACATGGCTGCTAATGAGAGTGCAATGCCTGGCAGGGCAAAGGCACGTGTAAAGAGGCGGACGCGCGGGTTATAGATACCACGGTTCATGACTGCGCGGATGGCCCGACCAAAACGGCTGTTTCCATAGCGCCGAGTGATGATGCGGCTACCCAGTTTGAGGTACAATATACCTAGCGTCCATGTTTGAATAACTGGAATTACATGGCGGTTGGTGGGGTCTTTTGACGGGTAAAAGTATGTATGTAAAGGAATAAGCAGGTACAGCTCGACCAGTAAGGCCGCGAGGATGGGGAACACAAGCAGGAGGATGGCGTAGGTGTAAACGAGCTTTGCGCCCTTGGAAACCATGGCCACAACCCACGTAGGAAATTCGGGATCTGCAAGCGTCGTCCTGAGCATAGCGATGGCATTATGGCCATGGCGAGTAGCATGATTGATACGGTTCAGTATCCAGCCAAACGAGCACAGAGCATAGACACCAATGGTAAACGCATAAATATCATTGGTACGCACATGATCCGGTAATAAGGCAGTGAAAATGTACCGTCCAACAGTTAGGGGAATGACGCTCAGGGTCACTCCAGTAATGGCGGCAAAGGTCCATAGACACATGATGAAGGCCAGGATCCGCAGATAGAATCTAGGTGGTAGATAAACTAACTGATAGTGCGATGTGACAATGTCCGAGCCCGGCGGTGCAACAAACGGACGCAGCATATCGCGCTCCTCGACTGGGATAAAGACGCTCCGGCCTCTAACAAGGCGTACATAGTCCGACGCGGGAACACGAGTAAATTGGCCATCCGGAACGAGTCTGCCGGCAGCTACAAGCTCCTGCTTTCGCTCTGAAAGACTCTGCAGCTTGGACTCACTTGTCGGACGAGGCTTTGGGAAGGCTTGACAGAAAAAGGCTTTCATCTTGATGGGCACCACCTGGTTTTTGACCACTTCCAACGTCATCGTCTTGTACCATGGAAGGTGCTTTCCCCCAACACCACGCAGAGTGCCCTCTTCATCAATGCGTCGCTCGCCAAAAAGATACCATGTGAGTCGTAGCATGCGTGCAGATCTGCGGAAACACCACGTGTACATCGTCAGGATACCGATGTCAGGTTTGAAGAACTTGACGGCTGCGGGCATCAAGAAATTATAGAAAAGCAGGTCGATTGGGAACTCCAAGACAGGTTCGTTAGATGAATAGTGAATAGGGAAGATGTCCATGCACGAAAGCGAAATGCCCCAGACTACACCGCCAAGACAGACTACGATCAATGCGCCATACACAAGCGCTGAGAACATGATCTTTCGCACTTGTGCAAAGAACTTGCGCTCAAGAACGTCGCGAATGGGGTGGAACTCGGGGTCATCCGGGTCCCTAATAAAGTCTGTACAATGCTGGAGTTAGTACGGTGTTACAAAGAAGGGGGAGGGGCTTGATTGCTAAGGGGTAAGATAATTGTACTTACACAAGACACCCTTGCGCATAATCTTGCGGCACATAGACACAAATAAGGCAAAGTGGAACATATAGCCGGTGCCAACAAACCAATGAATGAATATGGATGTCATTGGATTTTGCATAGTGAAGTCGAAGCGAGACTGCATGGTCGCGTCTCTGAACAAAGGAAGTAGCACAGCATCTACGAGGATGCCACAATACAGAGGGAAAGCCAGCATTTCAATCGAGATTATGACCAGAACCTTCATCACACCACCAGCCTGCGTGAGGGCTTCAAAAAGGATGTCTTCAACTTCTTCGCCCAACAAAGATGAGAACCAAGATAGGTTTTGGTTCAGGTACAATGCTGATGTGGCTGTTATGGAGAGATAGCCAATGGTTATGACGAGAAATCGATCCCAGCCTGACCAGTGAATCAAATTAGGGTCAAGATTAGCGTAGTTCTCAGGGGTGCCAATGTTGATGATCCACATGCTGGGGTTCTTGAGAAGGGCAGCAACAGTCTGAAAGTTGATAGCATGGAAAATCTGTGGGATGTTTGACAGACTGTCTTTGGCAGTTGACACGCTATAAGCAAAATCCCAGTTAGTGGGATGAGCCAATACAACGCCAGACTTCCAACAGGTCGTACCAACAGCCTGAGCAAGTTGATAGGCAAACATAAAGACCGAAGTTATGGCGGCCTTGATCGAGATAAGCGAGGCATGGCTTATGACAGTAAAGGTCTGGAGCTCTGTAGGTCTACTGCCGCTTCCCCAAAAGAGTCCCTGCGTGCGAGCAAACGCTTGGGATGAGAGGTTCCAGGATCCCTGAAGGACATGTACAAGACTAGAGTCAGGCTTGAGCCAGCCAGAAGACATGCTGATGTAATAAATAGGGGAAGAAAGCAAGTATGTAGCTATGCCACCAACCATAGCAGCCATGTCTTGGATGATGGAAACCAAGAAGAAGACCATGCGGACAAGGCGTAATGGACTGGCAATAAACCATGCTGTGATCCGCCCTATGTTGTAGGGCAGCACGACACAAACAATAAGCGAGACCAAGACAAGGCAAATGCAAAACATGGCATTCTGGAAGAGACCAAAGATGGGCCCGGCCATTCCAAGAAGCTCCATGATTCCGTCAAACTCATCATTGTCAAATATTTCACCTTCGCCAGCTGCGCCATCGTTAGCTGCGGGATCTTCAGCATCAGGCACAGCGTCGAACCAGCCGCCGTCGTCATTATCAATGTCAACGGGAACATCAAGATCATCATCATCGTCATCGAGGTCACCCCACATAAACTCGGCTAGGATGCCCGGAAGATTGGCAACGTGTTGTTGGCCCTGGGTCTCCTCGTTTCGCTGGCGTTCTTGGCTGGAATCTCTAGAGGAGTCATTGCCGTCACGGCCATCAAGAGCCATAGGAACATTACGGGGATCGCGACCCTCACCGTCAATCTCGCCCTCATGACGTGGTTCAGGTCCATACTCCATGTCACTTTCCGATTCTGCATCTTCCACATCTTCCACATGTTCTATATGGTCAATAGGCTCAATAATAACTGGGCGTTGGTGGTTTTCAAGGGGTGCAGTAAAATGGTTCATAATTTCGGTTTCGAGACGCAGCTGATCGTGGGTGTTCTGATCTAGGTTTCGGAAAATCTCAGTCATCTCAGTTTCCCCTGGAGTTGAATCTTGATCGCTATTCTCGTTTGGTGTAGACCTCATATTGTTAGATCGCTCATAGAGCATGTCTTCATTGTCGCTTCGGCTTTGCTCGACTAGACGTGCAACTTGATCGTTGCCCTGCTCGTCCGAAATGCTTTCCCAGTCCGAGTTATCGCTGTCATCCAGGCCTATAGTGGACATAAGTCGAGATCCATTGCTGCCGTTTTCGCTTTGAACACGGCTGTGGACACTATTTTGGCGAGGGGGCGAAGAATCTCCAAAGGGTGTTTCATCGTCTCTAGTACGGGCGAAGAGAGGCTGCGATTCCAAGGCCGAGAAGGACCAGCTAGAAGGGCCTGCGATACTAGAAGTAGTAGACGCTTCAGATAAGCTGTCATGTTGCGAAGGGGAGGCTGAGGGCCCAAAGGCCCAGCTTCCATTGCCAAGAGGGCTGATATTATCACGTAATACAGGGCCATCGGACTGGGAGCGAGGACGAGATGAAGAGTCACTACTTGGTTTATTCCGCGTTTTGGCATTGGATTCAAGAAGGCGGATGAAGCTCTCGTCTCCAACTCTGTTAGGGACTTCTAAGATGGCCTTCGTTTTCCCTTTGTTCTTCATTCTGGCTGCTTCAGAGCTATTTAACGGGCCATTCTCATGCACAGGCTGCTCATATTCGGCATCTGGAAGGCCAAGGCTGCTAGAGGCTGGGTCGGCTTGCGCAAGGCTAGAGTTGGTTGTCGAGGCCGCAACATTACTAGGGCCGCTGTTCCCAACTTCCGCTTCAACGATTTTCCCTGCCTCCATCTCCTCGAAGGTTTCAGGCAGGATAGTCTCAGGGAACAGGACAAGGTTGTTGGCGTCAAGGTGTTCCCGAAGAGCATTGATTAGTAGCGGATCTGCAGGAATGGAGGATGTAGCCGCGTCTGTTAGGACATCTACGAGATTCCCTTTGTTTTTGATTAGAAGGCGAATGTAGTTGTCAAGACTCTCACGGGTAGTCGAATAATAGTCAACCTTAGTATGCGATTTCAGTAAAAGTGAGCTGTTTTCGAGATTGTGGGCCACCAGAGTAGCCTGAATGCAAATATCCACCAGGCGGAAGTATTCCGTGTCCATACAAGCAGGCTCATGGGTTTGAAGTTGGCCCGCAAGATGCCAGATTGTGTATTGTTTCAAAAGGATGCGGTGGCGAAGAATCTCGGGGTGAAGCTGACCGTCTTCGTCAGGACTGTCAGGAAATAGTCTGTGGATTGATATGGACTCATGCTCCGCATCATCAGCATCAATGTCGGTGTCTGGATGGGGGATGAGATTGCCATCGTCATTGTCTGCGGCGGGAGCAACTATGGCTTGTTGCGCGGCCGCTTCTTGTGCAGCTGCCTCCTGTGCAGCATCCCGGGCGTTAATTTCGGGCTGGTGTTGAACAACGTAGTCTCGAACAAGAATAATGAGGATGAAAGATAGGATGACGGTTATAGTGATGAGCTGGCCTTCTAAAACAGTGATGATGGCCTTGTTGACGTAAGGATACTTTGTAATGTTGCGAAGAAAAGACACCCCTCCTAGAACGGAAGAGCTATCATCGGGGCAGGCGAATGCGTTGGGATTAAGAGCGGACATTTCGGCTCGACTGGCGGGGCCAGGGAAGAAGAAGCGAAGGAGGCCAAAGAAGAGGCGCTCGCTCATTGAGTAGCTTGATGTGGAAGGGTAGGAGCCACCATACTGTGAAGACGCTACAACCTGCTCATAGACGGCGTGCGAGAACTGCGAAATTGGCGGGCAGAAGTGCAAGGCGGTGAGTGGTGAGGAGGGGCATATGGCGAATTTCTGGAGGATGGCAATATCACGGCCGTTTATGTGTTGGGCCCGAGGAGAAGTAATGAACAGGCCGTCCACGCCATCATCACTGACCCAGAACAGAAAAGTCCACAAGCGGCGCATGAAGTACGGCAGCCAACAGAGCCAGATGCTGGCAACAAGAAGGGCTCGCATCCAGACAGCGGCATTTCGGGCAAGATAAATAGCAGCGTGCTTAACAAAGACACGAGGCGGAAGTGATCGCGGCATATCGGACTTGTACATTTTTGTAAAGCGGAAGTGTGTCTTGCATAGCTCGCAGTATTTTTTCTGCGAGTGCGAGAGCCACTCCATCAAGCAGTTTTGGTGCACAAATTTGATGCTGCCATTGCACCTGCATGGATAGTATAGGGGGTCGTCGGGAGTGCCTTCGCAGCGGCAGATTCGGCATGTTTCAGCATCGGCACTGAAATGTGGTGATTGAGGCTCCATTGTGTCGAGATGTGTTTAGCGATGGTTCGAATCGATCGGAAAGCCAGGTGTCCAGGGGGAAGCCGAAGGCAAATGACGAAGGAACTGAGTCGCTGGCAAGGAGGAGATGGAGAGACGAGGAGAGAGTAAGAGAGAGATAAGGAGCGGCAAGCGCCGCAGCGAAGAAAGAAGAAGCAACAGTGTAGTAAGGCTGTGACGATGTAAACGGCACCAAGGGCCTTGCAAGAGACTCCAGGTTGGACAAGTGTGCAGTACGAGGCTTCGTTGTTGGGAAATTTGAGTGTCAGCGTCTGTCGGGGTTGCCTTGGGCTTGGTGATGGGATGCCTGTGCCGATGATAGATCTATCGAAAATCAACAGAGAGCGACAAAAGGGCAGAAAGGGTGGACCAGACAGGCCAGTTTATGCAAGTGAGGTGGAGTTGAATGGCAGAAAAATAGCTTACCTGATTTGCTAGGCTAGCCTTGTCCAAAAGCTCAATGACGTCTTGTGAAATTATCAACCAGAAGCATTCAGTGATTAGAGCGAGAGAAAGATAGACCGCAGGACTAGAGCAACAAAACGAAGAGGTCGGAGCCCGACAGAGAAGAGGCAGACGACGCAAGGTGGTTGCAAGGAAGATGGAAAAGAACAGTGGAAGAAGCTAAAGCCAATGATGCAAGTGGAAAGAAGACAGACAAGAGAGGGACAGAGTGCAGAACGATTATTTTATGGGGGCGGGCTTGGTTGTCCTATTATATGTATAGTATCTCAATATTTGCGTTGTGTGATGTGTTTGTCTTTATATGCTGTTATCGGGGAGGTTTGGAGATCATGAAGACAAGTCAGAAACAAGGCGTCACCATGAGCTGGATGTAGTTAGAAGGGGAAAGAGACAGATGGGAGCGGAGCAAAGAAGCAAAGAAGCAAAAAAGAAGAGTGTGATACATGAAGTAAGGATCTGGATCCGGCATTAGCTTTTAGTGAAAGCTTGTGGCTACTGAGCTTTATGATGTGGTAGGACTGGGGAGGTAAGTGAGGCAGAATTGTGGCGGTGGCGGCCAATAGTTAGTCATCATGTCTCTATTCTATTCCCAAAAGGACTAAATGGCAACTGTGTGGCTGTGGCTGTGGCTAGCGTACTCAGTGTGCTCACTTGCTCTACGTCCAGCACCTCATACCTGCTAACCTTCACTATCGAGCACCGTCAACTATCTAGGCTTCTAAAACTTTGTGGGCAGTTCGCTGGCTAACTTTCATCTGCAGGCTACATAAAAATGATGGCCTTTCATAGTGAGGGGTTTGATTCCTGTGCGAGTGTCGGGTATATGGTACTTTGGCCCCTGATGAAACGCAAACACTGTTGTCCTAACTAACCTTCTCATATCTACTCTTCGCACGCGCATTTTACGCGTTTTTGTTTCTTTGCTGCAAAATATAGGACGTCATGTTTCATATGATAATGCCTAATTGAAACGGCAGACCATCAAATATATATCCCGGAGTCTATAGCTGGAGGACTGTCCGATAATAGTGTCGACAGGGCAAGGACGTCGATGCACCAACGTCAACTCAAGACGGCCAAAGACGGCACTGTAGCGACCAAGACACTATGGCCTGCCTACCCGAGCAACTGATCATAGATCTACCTTCTGCCTAAAGTAGATGGGGACGGCTTACATTAGAGCCCGTTTTTCTCTATTAGGATTGTTTCCCTTTTTCATTGTTATTTGACCTATTCTTCACGCCCTACCCATACTTATATTAATCCCATTGTCGGCCGCTGTATACTGTTACACATGCTTGCTCTCCTGCACCCTACATACGTGCAAGGACCGTTTTTATCTTCCCATGTAGCTGATACTCACACATTTGACATGGACTGCTCCGGACATGTGTCTGCATAAAGGACTGGTCTTGTCATATGATACGACACAAGGGCTGCATGTGAGGCGTTGACACGGCAGCTATCAGCAATCGATTTGTGGGTTAATAGAATACATGATACATATTCCCAGACATGCCATCGTCCCATTGCCAGTCTTGACCTGCTTGTCTTGTCTTGGTCCGCCTGCATGTTAATGACGGAGCAATTTGTGTGCATGAACATCTCCCAAGAGTGGTGACTAATGTAGCACTAATATGAAATTCACCATTTAGGGGAGCCCTGGTGTAGGGCTACAAAACAGAACCGAGATATCATGATTTTAGCCATCTGCAATTTGCCCCAGGTCAAATAACCCGGCACTACGAGGGCTGGCCCATAGGCTTGCTTGCGAAGGGCGTTGCGGTATCTGCTTGGCCACCAAAAGGTATCTTCGCCTTCGTACCATGTGCCAAATGGCAAGCAAGCCCCATTAGAGTATGTAACTGTGGCACTACATTTTTCTGAGGTGTGAGATTGCTTTTGCCCTGGACTGGCTGGTCATGCAGATGCACAGGTTAGCGTTTCATGGGAAATTGAGCTCAAGGGATAGACAGGAGAAGACAGCAGGCGAGGGAGAACAATGAAAAAGAGGCGGCGACTCGCTCGCCTAGATGTCAGCCGGCTTAGTCACCTGAGACTGGGTGATAATGGCCAACATTTAATGGTTGGTTTCGAAGCGAATACTCTTTCTCTTCTACTAAAGGCATTATTAAGGGCTCTAGCTCTTGCTATTATGGATTCTGCTACCAGGAATTTGCACACAGATCAAACAAGACGAACACTTAGCCACGCTAACGAGCAGTATTCTCTGTTCCGTTGGGCTACTGACCCTTGCTACAGCTGCCCTAGACCTCACTAGCCTGTCAAGTTGAGCATATTTGGTAGGGGTCCCATGAGCAAATTTACGCTTAGAGAGGGGACAAGTAGATTTTCCCAACGAAGCAACGCCATGTTCCACTAACAGCAAACCATGTCAGCAAATTCATATTGGGAAGTTTTAGACACAGACATCCTTAGATGAGTGAGAGAAAACAAAGTGATTGGATGAGGAAAGAAAGAAATAAACATGCGTGATGTGTTTTTGGAACTAGGACGGTCTGGCTTTAAAAGAAGCCGGTTGTGCTGTCTCCTGGTGCTTGATGTGGACTTGTCTGTTCGTTCACTTTCACCTTAGCCTCTTGTGATAAGTGTTCTTCTTTGTGCTTCCTTTCTCTCCACGTTCTTTTTTTGACATTTTTCTTTTTGCAGTCCCTCGTTTTGCCGTTTGTGATATCGGGAATATCATACTCAACTCTTCACTCTTTCGACAGTACACATTTCAGTTTTCTACTCTCCTTCTTTCATATACCCACCATGCGTACCACTACTGTTCTTCTTGCTTTTAGTGGCCTTGTCGCTACTGCGCCCTCTGGGCCCCACGGTGATCACCGTTTTGGCTACTATAATAGCAACTCGAACAACACCAAGTATGACACCAGCCATACTTGGAAAGGCTACCGGGAAAGCATGACTGCTCCCTCTGGCTTCCCCCGCGGTACTGGATCTATCGCCTCCAGTGGATTTGCCCCAACCGGTGGCTTTGCGCCTGGTGCTGCCCACACTCAGAGTGCTGTGCCTACGCTGGCCATGAGCAAGGATGCTTCTAGCAATGCTGGAAGTGGACCGGATGCCACCTCCTCTGCGTATGGCACCGGCCCCGTAGTTGCACAACAGGTCGATCCTGTTGCTAAGAGCACTCTGACTAGCATGATGACTGTCCCGTACCCTGCTTCGACAGCCCCGGCTTACGGAATTGCTGCTGTCTCCTCGATTACCAGAACCAAGTGCCGGGGTGGCAAACACACCTTATCCAAGGTGGCCTCTGTTTCTACCCAGGCACCTGTAGTTTCTGTGCAGGCCTTGACCTCCAAGACTCCTACGGCTCTCAGCTCGACATCTACCCTTAATGTTGAGTATGGTGTTTCTTCCTACCTTCCCACTCCTTCCTCGGCCGCCGTATCTAGCCAACAGCCTGCAGCATCTTCTTATGCCTCTTCTGCTTCTGGCTCCGCTGCCACTGCCGCGCCCCAGGCTTCTTCACCTGCCACATCGGGCCAGAGCTCTCTTGGCGACTCTAAGACTGATGGCAAGGCTACTTTCTACGGTGGCAATCTCTCCGGTGGCACGTGCTCGTTTACCGAGTACACCATTCCCAGCGGTCTTTTCGGTGTTGCCTACCCGACCCCCGACTGGGATAATGCCGGCAACTGCGGTGCATGCCTGGAGGTAACTGGGCCCAACGGCAACACTTTAACCGTAATGGTTGTTGACTCTTGTCCCTCTTGCGAGGCTGGCCATCTCGATCTTTTCTCCGATGCCTTCCTACAGTTCGCTGATGCGTCTGCGGGAGAGATTGGGGTTTCATACAAGTTTGTTACATGTGGTATCACGAGCCCCATTGTGCTGCATAACAAGAGTGGCGTGTCGGCGTACTGGTTTAGCATGCAGGTCGTTAACTCCAATGAGCCAGTTAAGTCCCTCGAGGTCAGTACTGATGGGGGTGCCACATGGGAGGCTACGATACGCCAGGAGTACAACTTTTTTGAAAAGAGCACTGGATTTGGCACTGAAAAGGTCGATGTCCGTGTGACTTCAGAGACTGGGAAGACACTAATTGTCAAGGATGTTTCCATCGAGTCTGACAGCCGTAAGACCTGCGACAGCAACTTCTAAGAATCATTGTCGCGTTGTGCTTAGAAGGAAGATTGCTCTACGTGTAACCGAAAACGTACGCATTGTTCTCTCTTCTTTTCCCTCATAAGCTCCCAGCTTTCTACACTATTTTCTTCCCTTCTATCTTTACTTTCTCATGTACATATTTACCCTCTCTTTCTTTTCTATTCCTTTTTTTGCACAAATTATTTCTTGTCTTTCCCCTTTTCTGCCCAGATCTTGTCGTGACTTCGTGTAACGTCATGTGTTAGTCCCGCTCTTCGGTGTGGTGTAATGCCTGCCTTTTTATCAATACATTAGGACTCTGTTTCATATAGTGCCTAGGTCACTCTTTCTGCGAGAACTTGTATGTTGTTTCACGGTATATTGTGTAGTCTATATGTCTAATGTTGCAAGTCTATAGTATTAAAAAAGGACTTCCGCTTTTGTGATCTATGCAGCAGCGCCCACAAACATCTTCTTTCCCCTCAACCCTCGATAAATGACGCCTCCAGTTTTGGTGTACGTAACAATTATAGTAAACAAAAGAAAACAACCGAAGAACACAAAAGCCCGCCCCATCTCCCCCAAAAGGTATAATCAAATCAATAAAGCCTGCCATCCGTCTATTCAGTTTGTCCGCCCTCGCTAGATACTCGGAAAAAAGGTTGGGACCATTAACTAGTAGACGTCTACTACGTGCGTCCCAGACTCAGATTGAGTCTACCCTGGACGGTCATGTAAACCGGCACTCTCGGAAAAGGGATCATTTGGCCTTGGCTTTGGGTATTCAGCCAGCGGCCGGGGTATAGAGACTTCACTCGCCGCCGCGCTCTATTATCGATTGTAAATCGAACTGCAAGAAGAGCCTAGGCCTCTAGTAGGGGTTGGTATTTGTGTTCACTGCTAAACCCATACCTCACCTTGCTTGCTAATCAATGAGATGCCTAGCGGTATGGCACGTCGTGAGATGCCTTCAATGGCTCCGATTTTGTTCGTGGTGTGGTAGCTTTCCGGCTTAGTAGCGAGAGATATCGCGGCCAAACAGGTACGTGCTGAGCCACGAGAAGAAGACGGTTAGCTTATTCCGCCAGCTCATGCTCTTGGTCATGTAGGCCATGCGCCACATGATCCATGCAGCACGGCCCTTAAGGCCGTCAGTGTTGGCTTGATACATGGCATTCCACGAGCCGACGTAGGCCATGATACCCAGGTTGCGGAACTTAAAGGGGCGGGCTTTGCCGATCGACTCGGGCGCCTTGGCGGTTTTGTTTAGCAGTTTAGCCAGGTAGTTGGCCTGTTGCGACGCCACTTGGGCGGTAGCGGGGTATGCCGCACCCTCGACAGAAGTGCAGTCACCGATGGCGAAAACGTCAGGCATAGGGGCATTGGCCTCGGAGGCAGTGTCTTGCACCTTCATGCGCAGATGGTCGTCGACAACAATGCCACCAGAACGGGGATGGCGCATCACTCTAACCTTGGCCGCCTCAAGGAGGACGCTGGGAACAACAAACTCTCCGTCCTGCAGCTTCTTGACCACGGGATTCTGGGTCAGGCCAGTGGACCAAACAACCAGACCAACGCCAACCTCTTCGGGCTCCTCCTTGATCTGTAGCTTGATGACACCCTCTCCATCCTCAGCAGGGGCATCGTCGCGGCGCATACCCAGCATGTGGTGGAGAGTTTTGACCTGGATGCCCTGACGCTTGAATAGGTCGAGCGCGTAGGAGGAAAGGGCTGCATCAAACATTGGCAAAACCTTAGGGGCAACGTCATACACAGTGATGTTAACCAAAGGAGCTAGGCAGGGGTAGAGCTTGATTAGGTCTTCGTGGATCAGATCGTGCAGCTCGGCAGCAAACTCGATGCCGGTAGGACCGCCACCGACAATGGCAAAATGCAGAAGCTGGCGACGCATGCCTTCAGAGGTGGTCGGGAGAGCAGCACGCTCAAAGCAACGTAGAAGACGAATGCGAATAGCACGAGCATCGCCAACATCACGCAGGAAGTGGGCGTTGTGGCGGACACCTTTGACACCAAAGGTTTGCGAGTAGGCGCCGACGGCAACAACCAGCTTGTCGTAGGGCACATCGAACAGGCGGCCCTTGATGCCGGCCTGAGTGCGGAGGGCAATGGCGGCAGTGGGCGAAGAGACGGCCTCGGGGACTAGAGGACGCTCATCGCCAATGTTAGACTCGACAGTGATAGTCTTGGAGCGCAAGTCGATCTTGTCGGCCCAGCCCTGGTGGAAGCAGTCAACACCGAGACGACGTACAGGTTCGGCTACAGCACTGAAGTCGAGGGTTCCGGCAGCAGCACCGGCAAGCAGAGGGGTGAAGACGAAGTGAGTGCGAGGGGAGATGACAATGCGCTCGTACTTTTCGGGGTCCAGATTCTTGGCTAGGCCGTAGCCGGCCCAGCCACTACCGATGATGACGACACGCTCACGTTTTGCGGGGGCTGCACGCAAACTGAAGGACCGGGTGGTGGCCGGGAGGCGCTTTGAGAGAGCGGCGCTCATGCTGAGAAAAGGAAGTGAGGAGGTGATGTGAAGATGAAGAAACTGAGATATCGGGAGATTAGGGAGGGCGGAGAAGATATAAAAGGTAAGGTGAAGGCGTAAGGGTAAGTGCGAGAGTAGGAGCGGGTGGACAGGCAAGAGAGAGGCGAAGAAAGAGACGGAAAGGAAGGGGCTGTTTCAAGAAAAGCCTGTTGGTATAGAAGATGAAAGAGGGATTGGGGAGCTGGGGACGAAGACCAAGACCCTAGGCAACACAAGAGTATTAGAAGAAGAGAAAGGGGAGGAAAAAGAGAAGAAGAAAGAAGGCCAGAGAAAAAAGAGATGAAGAATAGACGGAAAGGAAAATAAGGGAAGCAGATGAGAGGGTCCTCGGACAAACAGAGGATCAAGTCTAAGTGGGATAGAGGCAGTAGCAAGCCAATAGAGGCCGAGATGAACGAGGAGAAACAAGGAATAGAGCTGAAGATGGAGAAGACGAAGAAGGCGAAGATGAAGATTTTAAGACGAAAGACGTCGTGGCCCCACGGAGAGCAAGGAAGACGGGTTACAAAAGGGGGACAAAAGAAGAGAAAGGAAATGGGGAGAGGACGAAGGAAGGGAAATAATACAAGAAATAATGGAAAAATTAGGAACCAAAAGATTATCAACAGAAAAAAACTCACAAGGGCAGCAAGATCGAGGCCCGCGAATCACAGGCCAGAGAAATAATAGTATAAGCCTGCTAGTGCTATTCAATGCCCGGTGAGATTTTTTCCTTCTTGCTTGATAGCTTCGGATCCTTTGGACGGGACGGCATCAAGAGAAGAGAGAAAACAAAACGACGGACAGATAAGGGCGATGGAGTGGCATGCAGATCTCAACACATTGGAGATCTGAGGGCCAGAACTACTCTTGTACGGCGTCCTTGGCTTGCCCTGTTCGTCCTTGTTCTGCATGGGATCTCGACGTCCCAACGGCGAGTCAGACACAGGCGACCAACCAGCCATTCCCATTGTTCCGGGTTTCCTTCGTCGTCCCTGGTTGTAATCCCACTGTTTGCTGCTGGCGTGGGGGGGCTTTCGAGGATTGGACGAGGCGGCTCTGCTCGGTGTGGTGTGCTGGTCAAGCTTGAGCTACAAGCGCAGCGGAAGCCACATATGTTGTACAACATCACGTCACGCTTATGGACGAAGGGACGGCTGGTCTGAACCCCTTTTTGCTTTCCTCGCTCTGTTTTCGTCTTGCTCGCTTGGTTGCTTGGCTGCTTGCCCGCCTGGCTGCTTGCCCACTTGCCCGCTTGCCCATTTGCCCATTTGCCCGCTTGCCCGCTTGCCCGCTTACACCCCTCCTTCCCGGGTTAGAGCAGCTCCAAAGAGCGAATCGAAGCTCCGGCTGGTAGTGTCGTTTCTGTTGTCCTGAGCTGTGTTTTTCTTCACTAAAAAGTTCGGGTCTTAATTCAAGAGACTTTATCTAATTTAACCATGTTTTTTCCTCTTTCCTTTCTCGGCTCTTTTCTGACTATTTCTGTGGGGCTTTGGTGCCTAAGGCTCTAACCTAGTTGACAGGTTTTTCTCAAAGCTATTGCCTAGTTTTCTCGAGATTTTCTTTTTGACGTATTTGTGAATTTCTGTTCGCCTATGAGCCACTAGGCTTGTGAACGATGCCTGGTCGTTTTTACAGCTCAGGTCGCTGGAGCACGGCGGTTAGCTGCTAACCTATGCGCTGGTTGGCTCTTGATGCCACCAAGCAACCCAGTGTGCCATGAATAATGATGAATTGTCCGCACAGAAGAAACAAAGTCACAGTCACACAAAGGCGCCTCCACCTTCTCTTTTGGTGCTAGACGGGCAAGTTAAGACACCGTAAGACCGTGGCACCAGACACAGTGTTTATGTGCTACTCGAACTGTTCATATGCACAGTGTCACGATCGTTTTCCATCAGCACGAAAAAAAAATCACACAAAACGAAATGACGTTGTCTTAGTGGAGCTGCCGTGTCCACTTTGATCTCCGACTCCGGATGGACCCGATCTGGACTTTTTCTTCCGCTCCTTCACGTGGTTGGTAAAGGGGGAAGAGATTCATGTTGAAAAGGGGGTCGGTAAGGGTTAGTGAATGAGATGTCATGCAGTGCACACTCAACCTCAGCCATAGGCTTGTTTATCTTCACTCACTCATGATTGACCACTCACTCATTTTTCCCTCCCTCACTCATTCTCATTTGTCTTCAGCTTGCCCCCTCACCGCTTGCCTGGATTGGATCTACCTTAGACCCCTATAGAGCCCACATCTTATGCCCGTAAAATCTCCCTACCCACCAGCAAAAAGTCACATGGCCCGTTCGCTCACACGCCCAAGTGAGCAAACAAGACTAGGACAGAGCAAGACAAAGAAAGAAGTAGGCGCAATACCCCACCGCCAACCCCTGTTACAGCTTTTGAGCCTCATGCACTATTGATTGGGGACATGGCCAGCTTTGGCCGTGGACCTGCGTGCGTCGTGCGCATCGGACATGGCCATGCAGGTAGATGATGGACGTGAAGATAAGGAACAAGAGACTCAGCCCAAGAAGAGAGGGAAGATGAAATGAAGGAACAAACAAAGGGGAAACAAAAGACCAGCATGGAAATAAGCGTTGCCCGGCTTACTCGCCAGACTATAGTGGACAACCGCCCTGTAGCGAGCCTCCTGCCCCCACTAAACACCTCTCTCCTCTAGGCTCCGCTCATCGCCTTCCTGAAGAGCCACTTTCCGAGTCCACTAAATCCCTTCTGTAATTCAATGCCACTCCACTAAATATATAAATTCCGGCATAAACCCGAGCGCTGTTGTTGCTATGCTACTATCTTATCTAATTATGGGCGTAAGCTATTATTGTATTATCGCCGTCATTCTCTGGGATGTAGCTGCATCCATGTGTGCAGCAACTGAAACAAGCTGAAGGCGGCAGCTCCAAGGTATGATTGATGTTGATCACACGCATTGCCTTGCCTTTTGGAGGCTGATCGGCGGTCCTCTTACGGCCTTATCAGAGCCGGAGAGCCATAGTTTGCGGGCGGTGTGCGATAGAGCCGGGCCTTGAAAGAGACTCTATCGATCTAGACTTCTGGCCATTGCAGAGACGCCGAAGAAGCGGTGTCTCAATGCAGATCTGGACCTATCCCTAGGTCCAGCTCGCAGATGTGCTGGACCTGTAGGCTGCTGTAAAAGTGTAGGTCTCGAGGGACTAGATGCGGGTGTGTAATCACGAGAAGAGCGCAGCAGAAGCCAGCGCTAAATAAAAAGAGCTGAGCAATCGCCATGATAGCGGTTGAGCGTGGGGTGACGTGGCGTGGGGTGGCGTGGGGCAACTTGCTGCACATATACAGAGTCAAGATAGAGGAAGAAAGAATAATGAAGTCTACGGCCGGACGCCCTGGGATTTGCTGATACTTGAACGTTTGCGCTCGTTCTTTCTGGTTGTTTGTTTACCTTGGTATTGACGCCCTTCATGGCCATTTCATAGGTCCTGTCCTACACACATTCCTGTTCACGTTCCAGCTGGCGATGGCGGAGAAAGCCTCCCTAACAGGGACGGTATAAGTAAAAGATAGATTTTAATAACTTCAACGCCGTACAGTAATATGATGGAAAATAGCAAAACTAAATACAATAAAATAGAGCAGAGGGCAAGCTAGAAACAATACAAGCTCCGCGTAATATAAGCCCTAATACGCCATGACTTATGCGGCAACTTCCGCAAACCAAGTCCGCAGCAAGCCGGCCAATGCTCCCGGAAGGTCGTCCAGGTGGTGCACAATCAGATAGTACTGGAACGGAAACGTATCCAAATACCGACCCATAACAACTTGTGCATTGCCCTCGGCGTCCTTAACAAACGTCGAGAACTTCAAGTCCAGCACGCTGCTGCTAATGCCGCCAGTGCTGCTGCCAGGACCACCCTTTGCTTTGGCATCGTCCATGATGATGAACACCACCATGATACGTTCTTCGACCGCCTCGCGAAGCAGCCGGCGAATGGCATCGTGCTCTGACGAAGGTGTGATGCCATCCGACAGAATCAGTGCTAGTTGCCACAGATCCTCACTACCGGCCGCCGGGTTCGCTAGGCGTGCAGCCTTGAAGGTGTCGATTGTGCGGCGAATTAGCAGGCGCACATCGGTGCGGTCCTGGGCAAAGCGGAATCGCTGTAGCGCCCGCGCACCAGCATCAGCGCTGGAAAACGGCTCAGCGAGATCGTGGGCTGCTACAACGTCGGCACCAAACGAAAGCACGCCGACCTGGCCAACCTCGAGGGCTGACAGGGCACGCGACACCATAACTAGACTCTGAAGCGCCAACATACCTGAGCCACTCTCGCCCATTGACTTGGAGTCGTCAACGGCGATGAGGATCTGATACGACCGCTTGGTGGGCACTGCGCGACGCAGCCAGATCTTGTCGCGTTTGTACGACGAGGCAATGTACGGGATGATGCGCTTGATTGCAAGCCGTTTGCCGGTGCGGAAAGCACCCGACAGCTTTGTACTTTGCGACGGCGTGAGAATCAGCCGCAGCTGGGCCGTGAGGGATTGCGAGAGCGCAAAGGTCGATGTCGTAAATGCATCCCATCGGGCTAGGCATGCGGAAAAGTCGAGCAGGTCGGCGTCGAGGTGCGTGGCGGAAAGCTGGGTCGAAGTTTCTTCAATCTCAGGCTCCTCGGCCTCGACCTTTTCTACAGATGGCTCCTGCAGGTCTTCGGGCTCCAGCGTTGGGTCTTCGTTGTATGCGCCCGTGCGTGTTTTGACACCGGTACGGGCATCGTCAACATCGTCTGTGCCGGCATTGGTCGCGTCAGGAGCCTCAACATCGTCCATTTCAGCATCATTGTCAGCATTCTCGGCCGCTACGTCGTCACTCTCATCTGGGACCGCTGCATCGTCAACGGGCTGCACCTTATTAGTGGGGTCTTCAGTCTCCTCGTCAATAGCCATGGCATCGTCAATGGGTTGCACTTCATCCTCTGTTGCGGCGCCAATAGCCTGTGCATCAGGCACAGCAGCATCGTCCTGTAGATGTTGGAACTCCTGCGGCTGCATCTCTTGTGCATTGGCGTCATTTTTGTCTTGAGGCGCTTGTTCTTTGGGAGTATCGTCTGCTTTGCCAGGCTCTTTGATTTCGCGCTTTTGGCGATGCCACTGCTCGAGAGCATCGCCAAGTTTACGGAAAGGCTCGATCTTTTCGGCTTCGTCATCGCCCTCGTTCTCCTTCGAGTCCGAGTCAGGCGCCGCCGCAGAATCGTCAGGACGTGTGGAGGCACCTTGGGTGCCGGCATCGGCTTCTTTCTCATCCGCACCAGAACCCTGACCCCCATCTTCCTGCATATCCTTCGAGCCCTGCATAGCATCCTCCGAATCCATGCTGTCTGCATTTTGGTCTTGGCCGCCAGATTGAATTTCAGAGGGAGCTACGTTATCCGCAGCGGTCGAGTCATCGAGTTGCTTGTCTTGGGCATCTTCCCTTTGTTCCTCGTCCTCGTCTTTGCCCTCCTCCTTCTCTTCGTCATCCAAGTCAGCAGGCTCGTCTGTCGCCATGTCAATATCACCCTCGTCTTCGGGGTCCTCCTTCTCGTCACCATCATCGGCCTCATCAACAGCGGCTTCAGCCTCTCCAACCTCCTCGTCATCCTCGGGCTTCTCCTCGTCCTTCGCCTTCCCATCGCGCTCGTCAACCTTTTCCTCTTCTCCTTGAACTTCATCTTCCTCGCCAGCTTCCATGTCGAGGTCGCCTAGCTCAGCATCGTCCTGCTCCTCCTCTTCCTCCTCAGCCATATCTTGGAGGTCGAGGTCTATGTCTTCGGGCGCTCCGAGAATTTCGCTTTCCTCAACGTTCTGGTCCTGGCGGATTGCCTCGTCGGGTGCTTGCTGTACATCTTCATCTTCATCTTCGGGTGCCTCATCAGCATCGGTACTCTCCATCTGGTCGTCCTTCTTGGGCTTGTCCTCGTTTTGTTGACCCTCAGCCGCCTGCTCTTCATTCTTCTGTTGGCCCTTGGCCTCGTCACCCTGTTGATCTTTCTCAGCCTCGTCCTCGTCATCACCATCCCACATCTTTTCGTCAACGGCAGTGGGATCGAGATCGTCTACATCGCCAATCTCATCATCGATGCCATCATCCTCTTCGTCACCGTCGTCGCCCTTTTGGTCGTCCTCATCATCGCCGGTAGCAGAGCCGTCTTCGCCCTCGAGCTCCTCACCGGCCATGTCGATGGCATCTTTATTGTCTTCCATTTCGCCATCCTTCTTTTCGTTGGGTTCCTGAGCAAGCTCAGTGAGGTCCTCGTCGGGTTCAACATCCTTGCTAATGTCTTCGGCACCCTCACCATCGCCCAGACCTGTACCACTTTCAAGTTTTCCTTCTTCGCCAGCATCAGCCTTTTCATCAGACTTCTCCTGTGGCGTGCAGAAGCCCTGCGCTGCAATTTGCGTGTAGGCGCGGCCCAGCATCCAGCCGAGATAGACTGTGGCTGAGTGTATCTCTAGGTGGCGTTCGTAGGCAGCTCGCACAATGAGGGCATACTGGGTCAAGATAGGCACGGCAAGAGACATGAGACATGAGAGCGCAGCATGAGAGACAGGGCTCGATATTTCATTGATAGAAGCCAGGCGACCAGTTAGTTTGCTGAGGTTAGCATCGAGCTCTTCGGGCCGGAGCGCCGAGAACATGAGTGAAGCGGCCTTGTTAGCGACAGAAAACCAGCCGGGAGTATCGGTAGACGGTGGGAGAGAAACTGAATTTTTCTTGTAGGCTTCAACAGCAACGAGAGCTTTGTCACAGAGAAGGCTCAGGTCGGAGGCAAAGTCGAGGATGGAAGTTTGGTTAAGCTTGAAGGCCTCCGACTGCAAGTGTGACTGCAGCACCGAACGCTCAAGTCCCGTCCAGTTAAGGAGCTGGCTCAACACAAATGCTAGATCGCTGCGAGACTTGAGCAACATGTGAATTTCTGACGTAAATTCGCGGCTTTTTGCGGCCACAAGTGAGCTAAGCTCCAGGGTACGTGATGAGGAAAGACCATCAGGCAAGGTGCACAAAGCCTTTTGGCGCGTTCGAAGATTCTCAAATGTATTGAGCCAATTATTCAGACTCTCTATGGCTGCTGAATTATCGCAGCCACCAAGCTTAGCATGCATCTCGGTTAGTTGAACGGAAAAGCGCAATATCTCGACCAGCCAAGCCAGATTACACGACTGTGCAACATCGGCCGGCACGGCGCTAACAGGCTCATCAGTAAGGATGGATGCAAGGTTCTTGGCAGCCTCAATACGAGCTTCGAGAGCTAGCAGCTTGGTTCCAGCGGAGGAAAGCAAAGCACGCTGGGAGTTCGCTAGCACCAGGATGCCCTCAAGATAGCCAACACAGCGCGAGACCTCGCCACCAGTCAGTTCGGCATGGTGGTCGTTAGGAGTGCGGCGTGCTTTAGGCAGCAGGTCAACGAGTTTGTGCCAGTAGAAGTCAGCTCCTTCGGCAGGCTCAGCCAGAGACTTAGCCGAGGCAAGGACCAGAGCTAATGAGCTCTGGGCTGCCAGAGTATCGGTGCCAAGATGATAGCGCAGACCCATGATTTTAAGGTCTTTGAGAGTGTCAGAAAACAGTTTGCGCTTGCGGGCCTTGAGGTGCTTGACTATGTCCTTGTTTTCGTCTGTGAGGAACTCAGGCGTCTCTTTGCGGAGCTCAGCGATCGATTCGAGTAGTCCATCCACAAAGGAAGTGAGCGAGGCCGCAGCAGGTAGTGCAGAGCTGGGCAGAGTAGCAGCCTTGGCCATCAAAGAGACAGTTTTGGGGGCATTAGCCAAACGGCGGTGCGAAGCCAGAAACTCGACAATCGCTCGGTCATCTGTTGCACTAGAAGGCGACACTTGAGCGAGCTCAACGGTCTCCGAGGCCACAAACACTGGCACGGCCACCTTTTCCTCGGGGATTCCTCGCTCAATTACAGGGGCCATTGGCTGGGCTAACACGCCACGGAATTTGCGCACGTGCTTGAACAGCTTTTGGTGACTTTTGCGTGCACTTTCTCTGAGTGCGCTGATGTTGACATCCTTCCAACTAGCCAGCTTGACATCCATCTTCATCTGCTTCTCGATTGGCGCGCGGCCACGAACAATGTGCTCTGCAATAGCCGCACTGAAACGGCCCTGCATGGCAATAAAGTTGGCTAGGGCTGTACACACAGCTTTGAGTGCAGGGAACTGTGCGCACATTAACTGCAGGTGTTTTTGCATGGCTCTGAGCAAGTCTAGACGTGCCTCAAACTGGCCTATAGGTGCCGTTGAAAAGTACATTTGCAGATCAGCCACAAGCTGGGCTGTGTAAGCCTCGAGGTGCTCAGCCGGACCGTTGAGCAGGGCCCCAGGCACAGCAATGGTGGCTTGGTACGCAACAAACCACCAGGAACGGGCATCCAGAACGCACTTATGCGCCTCCATGTCCAGCAGCTTAGCCCACGTCGTAAGTTCCAGACCTCTCCAGCGAGTGATGGTCTTGGTCAAATTGTCGTAGAGGGCTGGCGATTGATAAGTTCTGCTAGCCCAGCCGCCAAACTGCCATTCGTACACAGTGCTGTGCAACTGCTCTACCTTTGGCAGAAGTTTAGCCAGGGGTTCAGTGTGGCCCAACTCTAGCAGCTTGTTGCAGCGCAAGATGACATCTTTGAGTGGCTGCATGTGGCCAATTTCATCGATCTGTTGAAGTTGGAGAAAGAAATTTTTAACGCGATCAGTCAATGCCACTACAGCACGTGCTTCGTAAAGATGTGGTGATGTGTAAAAGTTGTAGTCGGTCGGAGTGGAGGAGGCCATGATAGAATCTAGACTGTCGTGAAGATCGACCATGGCTGCCGGGAGGAGTCGACTAGATACTAGGGATCGCGTGGGGGCAACACTGGATGTAGATGTAGACGCAGACTCCGGCAAAGATAGGGCTTTCTCCCAAGTGGCTGACTTGCTGAGCTCAGGTGCGGCCTTCCGACCAACAGTCTTAACAAGCTCACGCAAGGCACTTGCAGGCTCGGGGTTGTCTAGCAGCAGTCTACTGTGAGCCTCAGCCACGCGGATAGACATGTCTCGGACCTTGAGTTTATTAGCTGTCGCTGACTCTGGCTTCTTGGTCTCAGCAGCAGCAATGATATTGCCAAACTCGTCTTCCTCCTCATAAAAAGTTGGGAATAGTTCATTGAACTCCTCTTCATCACGCTCGACTTCGTCCTCATAGCTGCCCTTGAAGTGAAAAACGCTCTGGTTAGCTGCCTCCTCTTTCTGATCAGCCTCAAGCTTCTTCTTCCAGTCATCATATAGTGTGTGGAAGCACTGGAATACAGCCTCGCGTGAGCCCGCATCAAATGAGTCAATGCCTTGAATGGCAGCATTGAGGGTCACACGGTGCAAGAACTCAAAAGCAGCTCCCTTGTATGATGGCAGAGCAGCGTCATGCGATGCACCTAGGAAAGGTGTCGACTTCATTAGGGCCAGATTGCCAGTAAGTTCTGCTTCAGTCGCAAGGGCTGTCTCGGCAAAATAGCTGGAGCACAACGAAAGGCCAACTTGCAGACAACGCAACATGTTAATAGCTGGGCGAATCATGTCCTGATAGGCATCAAAACGGTAGGCCAGGCGGTCAATAACGTGATTTATGTTACCAGAAATGAGGCCAAACGGCGTCTCGATATTTTCCTTGGTGATGTTAGCCGAAGTTACGGTGGCCATGAACGACACCATAGTTTCAGAGCGGATGATTGATTTGACAATGTTGCCAAACTCGGTTTGCACCTGTGCCAGCTCTGAAATTCGTGGCCGAAAGACTACAGCGTCAGCCGAAGGTGGTGGGCCCATACAAGCAAGTTCGCTTTGTAGACCTGCTACTTGCGCCGAGGTTGGCTGACCAGTGAACAATAGTTCAAATTCGACTATGCGGTCGAGCTGGGCCTGTAGCTGGGCTTGCAGTTGGCCGTAGGCATCAATTTCCAGAGCAGAGCGCAACTGGGGGTCAAAGGCCTTATCAGGGACATAGAGCTTTAGAGCAGCCAAGGCTAGTTGAACCCATGAAATTCCTGCAAATAGGGTCTTGTACAAGCTAGACTCAGCCTTGGTAGAAAGGGCGGCCTGTCCAGCAGTCAGGGAGATGGCGAGATGGTCCTTAAGTATCGCAATTACGTGGTCCGGAGCACTTGCAAAAGCAGGGCCACCAAAGAGAGCCGAGGCGCCGCTAGTCCAAGACTCAATAGGCACAATGGGGGTGACGGGAATGAAGTCATCGGGAATAGCCACAGTAATACTACCATCAAAAGAGCCCTCAGACACGACAGTACTCAACAGACTGTCAGTAATTTCGCGGCGCAGATTATCTAGAGTATCGACAGAGTCTTGGACCACAACATCGGTCTTGGCAGCAAGATAGCGACCAATAATTGGCAGTTCAGTCTCAAGCAAACTCAGGGCATCAAGGTTCGCGCTGCTCATGGAACTCAGGCGGCCAATCAAGCTAGGCAGGAAAGCACCGTGGATTGCCTTAGCCTGAGCCCCTTGGCAGGCGACAAAGTCTAATAGCTGCATTGCTGAGACGCCCCCCTTAGGAGGCGAATCATGCAACAGCATGGCATGGAAGGTAGGTGCACTAGCCAGTGTAGAAATATCGGCAATGGCAGTTACAAAAGCTGGGCGATCATAGGGATGCATCAAAGCCGTGTTGAGCAGCAAAAGCTGGCGTAGAGCCTCAAATTCTTGAGCAAAAAACGGTGGCAGGTCGGCGGCATTTCCGGCATTAACGCCACCAATGCTAGTATCCAAAGTAGCCACCTCAGCAGCCAGTGCATCAACCAGCGACGTCATGTCTTGGTTGCCATCAACGGCGCTGCAACGCACAAGGCCATAAGCAGTGCACAGCGTGGCAGCAGCCTTGCTGAGATCCTTGACTGGAGCCTTAGCCTTCCAGCGCAGTGCATCAAAACGCACAGCCAGCTTGGTTAACGCACTGGTCTGACTGAGCACAGTATCGTTAGCCAGCGGCATGGGCCGGAAGACGCGCCATAGCTGTTCCATCCAAAGGCCGGTAGTCAGGTTAAAGCCAGACGAAAAATTGGCGACCATGCAGGCGTGAAAGGCAACGGCAAAGTCGCGTACAGCTGCCACATCAGAAGAAGAAAAGGCCGTGGCAAGTGACGCACCGAGAGCCATATGCGACTGAAAAGCGGCATCTTCAAAGGTGCTGGCTGTGGTGAACACAAAAGTACGATGGAGGTGGTGCATCACAAGACGGAGGACATGCTTTCTACCCTATGGTTACACATGACAGGGTTAGCAGTTGCGGTTACACGAAATTTGACATGGTCATGCATGCATATCATGACTAGACACTTACACTTAGATCAGCCTCGTTGCCCGCAGGCTTACGCAAATACTCTTGGATCACCTGAAACGTCTCTTGCAGGAACTTGGCTACGCCTGCTGTCGTATCTTTGATTTTAGTACCACCCTTAAGAACCAGGAATGAGCGCTGGAACCGGTTTAGCGAAGATAGACGAGCTGGCGAGGCCGAAGCAGCTTGGGCAGCAATCTCCTCGTTGAAGGTAAGGAGTTTCTGGTGGTACTCAAACCATACAGCCAGCCAGTAGGGAAGGCCGGAGGAGGGTGAGAGGGAGGACAGGAGTGGGATAAGCGGTGAATTGCGGACGGGAAGGATTGGCTATGAGTGCAGAGAGTTAGCATGAAAAGCGATAGAAAGGATAAAAAGAACAGCATATACAGAGTCAAGCTTGCGAAAGAACTTACCTGGGCAGATACGACTTTAGGCGAAATCGCAGTGCCGACTAGCCCGTACATGGCTTCGACTTCAGTCCACAAGTCCTGTGCACCATCGCTATGGAGAGTGACAGTAAGAGTCTCGAGAGCCTTGAGCTGCGGCGTACTCAGAATGCGATTTCCAGCACTAGAGATGAAGCGCTGAAGGAAAGCCACATCAGCCATAGACAAGCCTTGTGCTGCAAGCTGAGTAAGGGATTGCTGCATATAGGCCTGGGCTTCAGTGTTGGCTTCGACTCCGACGTTCGTTAAAGCCACAGCACGCTGCAGTCTCTGCAGGCTAGCCTCAACACTGCCCACGCGGGAAAGATGTCTTGGCATTAAGTTTGCAAGAGGCTCTAGAAGATGAATCTCAACTGCTCTGTTGCGCATAGCACGCGAAAGCTCACCATAGCGTGGGTCCATTGTCATAAAGATGTGGAAGCCTGGCTGTGGGCGCACAATACGTGGCTCACCATCAACACCACAATGTTCATTGATGCTGACAAAGCCGCCTGGTTCAAGCAGAGAGTTGAGTCTGTCGAGAACGCTGGCAGCACAAAGATTGGCATTGTCAAGAACAAGCCATGACCCGGCCTCTAGTGCGCGGATAATCACGCCATCCAGCCACTCGAATCGGGGGTTTGACACCTCAAGAGGTTGAGAGAGCAGCTCGGATACGCGAGTTAGCTGCGCGCCTACAGCGGAACTAGGCGATATCTGCATAGCTAAAGCCTCTGCACAGGCCAAAAGAGGCGGGATATCACGGCCGTCTCTAAAGGTTTCTAGCAGCGTCAACAGTTCTAGAGCATCACGTGGCGCAGCAGAAGGTGCTACGGAGAGGACAGACGCCTGAAGCGTAGTATGCAACTGCTTCAAAGCAGCATTCACTTCACGTAGAGGGTCATGCTGCTCGAAGCCACCCACTAGGTCCATAGTATCGACATCGGCGTTCAACGCAAATGTCACTAGCTCCTTGCCAGCCATGCCAGCTAGATGGCTAATCAACGCGCTTTTACCGGAGCCTGAAGGGCCAGAAATAATTACAGGTTGACCCTGCTTTACAGCAACCATCATGGCCTCAAGTTCAGCAAGCTGGGGTGTGACATCGATGTTGCGCAGCGGCTCGGGCTGATGAGTCGGATCACGTGGAAGCAGGCCCATTCCAACCTGTGAAAAGCCAGGGCTGAGGTCATGAAACAGACTGCGGGCGGCGGGAAGGGCATCAAAGACTTCGGCAAAGAGGCTACGAGCAGCTGCACGGTCATTCTTGCTGCGGAAGCGGCCGCCAATAAGCATGTCAAAGAAGTCCCCAACAGAGGCAGTGCCCAACAAAGGATCCTTAGAGCTAAGAAGATGCAGCCAGCGCAGCGTATCACGCAAATTGAACTCCCAGGGACCTCCAAGAGCCCCAAAGGCACGATCTTGCACAACGCGCTTCTCAATCAACGAAATAAAGGAAATTACCTTTTGCACAGTCTCGATGTTAACATCGGGGAAGCTGTGCTGGGCAATGAGTAGAAGATCCTCGGCTGAAAACGAGTCTGCATATACCACAATAAACCGGTTTACAAACGATGACGGCAGGCCCTTGCGGCCTCCGCCTTGATGGTGAGGGTTTTGCGCAGCAAAAAGGCGGAAGTTAGGGTGGCGCTTGAACACCTGGTCCAGCTCGGAAATGTACACCTCGCCACGGTGGTCTAGACAGGCATTGAGACCCTCTAGTACGCTCTGTGATGCAAGGTTCATCTCATCTAGAAGCACCCACTCGCCCTTCTGCATGGCCTGTAGGAATGGCGCGTCTCTCCAGGCAAAGTTTCCGGCCTCTTCACCCTCCACGGGCACATCAGTGCCAAAGAGGTCCATCAGGTCCGTCTGGTCTGACAGGTTGATGCGTGTCAGTGGCTGGCCACAGGCCTTGGCCAGTGCAGCGACCAACGTAGTTTTACCGACACCGGGGGAGCCTTCAAGTAAAATAGGCTTTTGCATAGACAACGCACGCACCACACGCATGGTATTGAGACGAGTTGTGGGCGCATGGAAGGCAAAGCCGGCGTCATCATCGCAGGCAACCGGAAGCCGGGGTACAGTGAAGCCTGAAATTGACAAGGCCTCAGCTGTGGCAGACAGCTCTGGCTGAAGATTGTACAGGCTAGAGATATCTCGGCCAAGTAGCTCGCTCAACTTGACCAAACACGTGACACGCTGCTCGCCTACAGTTGCAGGATTGAGTGCAACCATGGCCGAAGGGTTAGCGCCAAGTGAGTCAATAAAGACCGTAGCAGCACCATGAACAAGGCCAAATGCGCTGTCTGACGGTGATGGGGCCGAAGCTAAGGACAAGTCAAATGACCGGTTCATGAATTGGACCCAAACAAGTACCTCACGAATTGAAAAGCCTGCAGCATTTGTAGCACGGAAAGTCTCGGCAAACCACCTCGAAAAATCTACAACTACCGATGCCATATTAGTCAGCTCAGCACGCAGTTTCGACTGCACAATTTGCAAAATATCTTCTTTGTCAGCCAATGGCGGCACCCAGATCTCAGTAAAACGATTCCGCAGCGCAGGTGAAAGCTCTTTCTTGCCGAAGTCACCACCAGGATTCATGGTAGCAAAGAACTGGAAGCCGTCAGCGCCTGTAACAAATGAGTTTTCAACGCCCTTCTCAGCCAGTAGCAGCGTCCGTGCAGGCTCAAGCACCGAGTTGAGGCGTTCCAGCACCGAGTCGTCAGCCAACGAAATCTCGTCAAGCAGGAAAAACTGCCCCGTCTTCATCGCATGCACCAGACTGCCGTCTGACCACTCAAAAAGCGCCTTACTGCGCGTCTGGTTAAAAATGATGCGCTCGCGCAGATCGCTAGGCACCTGCTCTGCCATGACATTGTCATCCACAGCAGCCAATACAGACAGCTGGTCTTCAAGGGTAGCCAAGCCATCCAACTTCACATCCAGAAGCTCTAGTGCAGCACGAACATCAGACGCTAGTGCATCTAGAGCTGCTTGACGATTACGCACAGGACGCTGTGAGCCAATCAGGTCACCAGTTTCCGTATTTTGGTGAGCATTAACAATGTGCAGCTGCTTGCCAACAGCCTCGGCCAAAACTTGGCACACAGTTGTTTTGCCACAGCCAGTGTCACCCACTAGCAACACAGGCTCGTTGTTCTTAAGAGCCTCGGCAACTAACACATACAACCGGCGCATAGCTTGCGTCCAGACAACCCCTTGGCTGTTGATGGCGTCTTGGCCACTACTCTCCAGAAAATCTGGCGCATACAGTAGCTCGGGCGAGATCTTGACACGGAACTCCTTCTCAATAACACCACGCACGGCGTCACGCTCACTAGCATCGCGCACGCGCTCAGCTAGCAACATGAAGCCATTGTTAGCAATCTGCTCCCGTGTATCAGCACTACGTAAGGCCCAGCGAAACAAATCACGCAGCGTAGCAAAGCTGTCCTTTTGCTCAAAGAGCCGGCTCGTCTGACGCAACCGCGATAATTCACGGTACACGTTGACAATGCGACGGCAGTCGGACGGCGATGTGTTTTTACTGCGGCGCTGTAGAATAGCCTCGAGCTCAGACTCAGGAATATCATCGTAGTGTAGTTCGAGGAACCGGTTGCGGAACGCCCGAGATAGTACCTTACGGCCACCGTACAAGCCAGGCGGGTTCTGGGTCGCAAAGAGCATAAAATTCTCGTGCGGCCGCACAACCTCCTGCGTCTCGGGAATCAACAATTCGCGGTTGTCATCCAAAAGTCGGTTTAGGGCCTCAAGCACGTCGGTAGGTGCCAGATTTAGCTCATCCAGCACAATCCAGTAGCCCTTGCGCATGGCTTGCACAAGCAAACCCTCCTGGAAACGCAGTTTGCCGTCCGACCCGGAGATGTATGTGCCCACATACTCCTGCAGGTCTGTGTGCTCGTGGTTATTGATACGCACAAATTGGTTGCCGCTGAACTGTGCTAGATACTCAATCATGCTTGTCTTGCCAGCCGATGTTGGGCCCTGGATCAAGATGGGATAGCGTCTAGTTGACGTGGCGCGCACTAAATTCAGCAAGTTGCGCTCAACTGATGGTGTGACAATGTAGTCGGTGCGCTCAACCGGTTCCTGTTCGCCTTGTACAAGCCAATAGTGGCGGTCTTTGCCCCCATTACTGAAACGGATATGTGCGTGATCGTCATTAGGCTGCTTAGGCGGCTGTGAAAGAAGGGCCTTGGCATTAGCTCGGCCAAATAGCAGCTGGAACATTTTGGGGATGAGAAGTTGCTCTGACTCGCCGTTGAGCAGCGTCAAGAAGCCCATAGAGAAACCCTCAAACAGCGCGCGCCGTAGTCCATACACCGGTGCTACATGCACCACATAGTCTAAGACACGAGTAAGTGTACGTAGACTGAAATGCGGAACTTCATTAGCGCCATCAACCAGTCGTTTCTGGTTTGCAAGCTCCTTAGTCTCCAAATACAAGCGTGTTATATCGTCAGCTGCCTGTTCATCTTTGACACTGCCAGGGCGTAGGTAGCTCTTAACAATCTCGAGTAGGTCTTTGTGGTTGGCATCGGGTGAATTGACGTAAATTTCGGTAAAGCGACTACGAATACCAATGGGAAGATCACGCTTACCGACATCCGTGGCCGGGTTCATGGCAGCAAAGATGCGGAAGTTGGGATGGGCCGTAATACGTTCAATCTCGCCGCTTTCAGACAGCAGAATCGACGGTGTCTCGGTAAAGTCCGTCAATAGATCAGCAATGCTCTCTAGCGTATCGGGAGATGCCAGATTAATCTCGTCCAGCAGAATCCAGTCGCCGTTCCGCACTGCCTTGATGATGTTACCCTCCACAAACGAGAAGGCAAAGTTGCCCTGGCCCGCTGAGATCTGCATATCGAATTGATCCAGACTCTTGGAGAAGGCCTCCCAACGTGGCTGCAGCTCAGTCAATACGCCAAGACTGTTCTCGACCTTGCGGCGTTTGGTTGGCTTGCCGTCTTCGTCGCGCTGTTGGTGCTCATCAACGGTAGCATTTTGTTGTTGTTGCTGTTCAGCCTGACGCCTCCGCTTCATCTCCTCTAGAATCTTAATAAACATTTTGGGCGCTTCGCGCCAGAGCTTTGATACTCGTGACCATTGGCTCTTGACAAAGCATCTGCCTAGTTTGTCCAGGTAGACTTGGTTTTTACTGCGCGAGATACCCGTTGCCACAAACAGATCCTCAAATTCTTCCTTGAGGGGAACAGCTAGAGTGCGCGTATTAACCGGCTTGAAGCCACCCAAGAGATCGCCCACCTCGCTCTGCTGAGACAGGTTAACAGCCACCAACTTGTGACCGAGCACATCCGACAATTGTTGCACCACTGAAGTTTTACCGATACCAGTTTCACCGACTAAAAGCACTGGCTCCCGCAGCCTAACTGACACTGAAATCTGCTCTAGCAGGCGCTTAGCGTGCACTGTGTTGGCAAAGGGTCTCCGTGGACCCGTAGAAAGCCTAGATGAAGGCCTGCGCTGCTTCTCAAGACAAGCACGACCAACCTTAAGACAATCCTCTAGTTTGTCCTGCAGTGGTGGGACATAGCCGACGAGATAGTGCTCGACAGTCTCCTTGGACATGTGCATCTCGCGGCCAATTAGCAAGATCAACTCGTCACGAGCGGCTACGTCTGGCAAGTGGCCTAGAAAACAGTCTATAGCCTCTTGGAACATGGAATTACGGGTGGACTCTGAAATTGGCTCATTACCAGAAACACAACCAGCATGAGCAAGAACCTGGCTTAGACGGCGACACCATTTTAACAAGTCTCTCAGGCTCATTTGGCGCAATAAGCCACGACTTGACGAAGCTACAGCGGCCGAGGAACCCATGCGTGACAAGTTGTTATATACCGCCAGAATAATTGAGATGAGCTTGTGTAAAGACGGGAAAAGTCCTTCAATGACGTCTTGCAACTCCTTATCTGACATGCTTCGTACACTGAGCAGCTGCCAGAACCGGAGACCTAACAAGTGTGGCAGTGTCTCGCGCCCATTCATGCCCTTAGTTGTGCGTACGGTAGCAAACAGCCTGAAGCTATTACTAGCCCGGATTTTCTCTCCACGGCTAGGAATCAGAAGCTCGCCACGCTCGATCAATGGAAGGAGAGTTGAGATGACCTCGGCAGGTGCTCGGTCAAGATCCTCAATCAGGACCCAGCGGCCCTGTCGTACCGCTGTCGTCAAAACACCTGGCCTCCACGTAAAACTACCAGGCTTAGAATCCGTTGTATACAAGCCAATCAACATTTTAGCATCTGTCTGCTCATTGAGGTGAAGTGTGACCATCTGATCGAGCATTCCAAGCTCCTCTGCCACCTCGCGCACCAACGCTGTCTTTCCAGTTCCAGGTAGACCATAGAGGAGAATCGCACCAGGCTGCTGCAGTAGCTGTGCAAAGCTTTCCAGGTTTGACAGAGTTGTCCGAGTGGGTATCAGGGTTGAGGAGCGCGTGGGCGGGGGGCCTAGAGGACGTGGGAGCATGGTAGAGCCGTAGGCAACGACATGTTGGGTCAAAGCTTGTCGTGGAACTGTACGAATACAAGACTCTGAAAGCGCTGTTAGCAATGTAGCACGTTGAGTCTGACGCTCGAAAATGCGATCAACACGGGCCCGTTCATGGATAGACAAGAATATGTAGTCGATTTCTTCCCCGTCAAAGTCCCCCACTACAGCTTCGGCTTCAGCACCCCCAACATTCTCACGGATAAGCGTCTCTGTAGTCTTATCCGCAGCGTGGAGCAGCTGGCAAAACACTCGCACAGCTAGGTATCTCACTGGCCGGCTGTCATGCTGGAAGAGAGACTGCAGAAAAGAAGGGGCAAACAGACCGCCATACGTCTGCTGGCTAAAGTTGTTGAGTCGCCATGCTGCTAACAGCACGGCAGACAAAACATCGGCCGAGGCCGAAGCGGAAAGAGCCAATTGTGTTACAAGAGGCTGCTTGCAAACAGGAGAATCTAAAGAATCATGGCAATTTCTATTGCTCTCGAGGGCACGTTCCAGCAGGACAGAAATGTGCGGTGCAAACGCCAATATCCGTCCAAAGGCACAAACAGCAGCATTCAAGGCAGACGGTGACGGGTCGGCAGCGGCAATGGCTAGCCAGCGGGCGCAAATATCGGGAAAAACATTTTCGAAGTGGACGAACAGACGGTCTGTCAAACGGCAATTTTTGAGGGAAACATGGCAAACAGCGTCCAATATAGACGTCGATTGTACATCCGTAAGAGCGTCTTGAGAGTTTGGGATCGTCGAATTTTCAAGAGAAAGAATAGACAGTGTCTCTGCGTCTTCTAAGAGGCTAGAAACACAACGAGACACGTCAACTGACGCCATTTTTAGGGAGCCTTGAACTGTGAAAATAAGCAAATTAAGAGAGAAAAGATTGGTCCCTTAAAGTGTAGATGTGATGTGTAGAAACAAAGTGGAATCTCTACCAGCTCAAGCCAAGATCCTAAGTAAAAGCGCTGTCTGGTTTTTTTTTCGAGCTCACCGACGATAAGGTGGGCTTATCGTCGGTGTAGCTACTGATAAGAGCGATAAGCAGGGGTGCTAATACCGGTGCAAACTTCACAAGTGGGATTTCATTGTTCAGTTCCAGGCTAGCTTTTTTCACCAGCGCGGGGATTTTGACACGCCAAATCAAAATTGGCACCTGCCCGGCTGGCTCTCGGGCAAATGTTAATGCGGACCAATCACAGCTGCTCAATGGGCAAGACCGTAAAAGTTGGATAATGCGAGCTTTGGCTAAACCACCAATATCGTGAGGATGAAGCCTGCCCGAAAATCTTGATCCATTGAGAGAATTCCAAGAATCCGCATCAAGCCCGCCACTAGGTCGCCCTCTTCGCCTCCCTTCTTCACCTCTTTCGCACCTCCCAGCTTTTCAGCCAAGCCAAGCCAAACCTTCTACCTTGAAGAAGGGAAAAAACCCCGGATATCACGAAACACCACATATACACAAACACAATGTCGTCGATATCTCTTCGCTGTGCCCGGTCGCTGCGCTCTGCAACTGCCGTTTGCTCCTCGGCCCCTACTGCCAGATTTGCCGTGTCTGTCGGCCGGAGATGCAACTCCACTGAGGCTGCTGCTGCCACCCCAGTCAGCCCCAAGATTTCTGCCATTGTCGACCAGATTAGCACTTTGACCCTCCTTGAGACTGCCGATCTAGTCTCTAGCCTAAAGGTGCGTTTTCCCTCCAATCTACATAACATCTAGGATGGTCTTTACGCGCATATACTCGCTCAATTGGCCGTCGTCCCCGGCCCAATCTTCACCTCATCAGTCCTTGCTTAACAGGAACAACAATAAACTAACAACTCTCCCAACAGACTCGCCTGAACATCCCCGATCTTCCCGTGGGTGGATTTGCTGCTGCCCCTGCCGCTGCCCCTGCCGCCGCCGCCGAAGAAGAAGCTCCTGCGCCTGCTGCCGCTGCCAAGAGTGTGTTCACTCTGAAGCTAGAGAAGTTCGAGGCCGCGTCCAAGGCCAAGATCATCAAGGAGATCAAGGGCATGCTGGGCCTCAGTCTGGTCGATAGCAAGAAGTTCGTGGAGAGTGCCCCCAAAACGATGCAGGAGAATGTGCCCAAGGAGGAAGCTGAGAAAATCATTGCTGCTATGAAGGAGCTAGGTGCTACTGTCTCTATGGAGTAAAGAGGGCCAAGAAAGCACAATTGCGACAGCACGGTTTCCATTCTCTTTGCGGCCCTTTGCAGTCCTGTTTCTATTCTTCTTTTTTCCCTTTTCTCTCCTCTCTTCTCCCCTTCATCCTGGGGGGCTAAGGCTGGGGAACTGAGCGTCTAGATTGAGAGACGACATGGACGCATGTGCCACCAATATATGTACAATAGCAGTCTCTTTCGGGTATCATTGGTCAGAAACGGGTCCAGTCAAGAGCCGTCTGATGAGGACTTACGGACCAGCTGGTCTTTGTGTGTGATGATAATGTATGACCAAGAAGCGCACATTCTTTTTTCTTGCATACCTCCACTTGTCAGAGAGGCTGACCTCTATAGATGCCCTTGATTTGCACTTTCTCTGTAATACTATGAAAAGAAAATACAAACGTTTCGCAATCTGTGTCGTTTGGGACCTTGCAAGCTGCGCGCTTTTGCTTCATGCTTTTATCCCATCATATTTTATAGAGCATTGCCCCAATGAACGTCTCTCGCCATCATGTACCCGTCGCTATACCCTCCTTCCATTCTGCAATTCTCTCCTGCCAATGCTTACAGTAACCTCCCAACACACCCTGCCTCTCGTCAGCCTCCTCCCTTGCTAAGCAGTAGTCGTCCTCGCCTAGGTCGCTTGTTTCCTCCCATATGCGCACCCATTCTGGCTTATCGTCAGGCCCGTTCGGCATGGCCCAGATGTCTTCACGCAAGCGCTTATGTCGCTCGCGGTCTTCTTCGATACGCTGCTCGATTTGTCTCCGAGTCAGTCGTACGTTTGCTGGGTCAGCTTTAGACTTGGATGCTGGCGCAAAGCCAGTCTTTTTATCGGCCACAGGTAGATCGAACGGGTCTGTGTGTTGGAGAAGAGCGTCGTGCTTGCTAAACCAATCCTGCAGCTCAGCATGCATCTCATTTGTAATGTGACCTTTGCGCTCCAAATTCTGGACTACCTACGGGGGATGTTAGACAGCATACTCATGGAAGGCTTCCAAGCCAGCCTTGTGGAAGTAAACATACTAGCTTAGCGAGGGTGAGATTCACATGTCCCAGAGCATCGCATGGGGCTACATATTTGACAATCTGCACCAAATCCCGCCGCATCATTGTAAGATAGTATTTGCAGGAATCTCTCAGTGTTTCTTTAGTAGCCATGTCCATAAACACTTCAATGAAGCACATGATGTTGGCACGAACATTCATATTATTAAGCTGTTCTTTGACGTCAGTCTTTGAGCCAAGTCATACATTATCCAAGCAATACTCACGTTTTCCACTTGCTCGATGATGCACGAATGCAGATCTTCGCTCATAGACCTATTCTTCACTAGGAACTGCGCCGCCTTTTGTGAAGCTGTGCTAGAGGCACTGAGGTTGGTAAGTATTTGGATGAAGCGCACGCGCACTTCAAAAGGGTCGGCCATAGCGAATTATTATAAAAAGGGTGCAGATGTCAATCGGAAGTATCCAACCAAGAGAAAAAGAATCACAAAACTCGGGACTATCCAGTTTCATAGATGAATGGTAGGGTGGTGATCTTCGCGAAGATACACGCCTTGCGATCGCTAACATTTCAAGCGTGAACTTCAGCATGGTCCTAACCCTAGCTACGGATTTATTTTAGGGTTATGGATGGTGCACACCCAAAAAAAATTACGCTGCATCTATTGAGCGCTTTAGATCAACTGAGACTAGATTGACACTTGCTTCTTGCTGTTTAGGCCAAGATATGTGGGACACAACCACAAATGACACCTCCTGCATCTTTTTGAAGGCGGTGAAAGAAACAGGCCATCTTTTTGCCGCAGCTCGGCTTTGGTGAGTGATGTTAAGGCTGGGCCGTCTCCGCATTGGAGCTGCATTACCCCGGCTTGACCTATCAAGATTTAGGAGGTTTCTATGCTTTTATCTCTAATACGCCAGCTCACAGTTACTTAATCACTGACAATCTATCATCATGGCTTCTTCCGGAATTACTATGGCCGCTCTGGGCTGCGGTACGTACACTAACAAACGCGATCCTCGTTCTGCTCATGAGTCCTGTATCTAACCCTACACTACAGGCACCATGGGTGTGGCTATCGTGGGCGGCATCCTTGCTAGTCTGACTGAGATTGAATCTATGGCCACGCCACCTGCCAATCTGCCTGCACAACTGCCTACGAGTTTCATTGCATGTGTCAAACGCCAGGAGTCCGTGACTCGCGTCGCAAACGCTCTGTCGGCTTACTCGTCCCGCTTGAGTGTTGTGGCTGACCAGAACGTCGCAGCCGTGTCACAGGCTGATGTCATTCTTCTGGGTTGCAAGCCGTGGATGGTCAAGGAGATACTGTCGGCGAACGGTATGCGCGAGGCGCTCGCCAGCAAGTTGCTGATCAGTATTCTGGCTGGTGTGACTGCTGAGGACATCACCGGTATTATATACGGCGATGATGTGCCGGCCGATGCTGTACGCGTGGTGCGTGCTATGCCCAACACAGCGTCGCTTATTCGTGAAGGCATGACTGTCATCCAGACAGTGACGCCGCCGTTGCCCGATGCACAGCAGGCATTGGTGACGTGGGTGTTTGAGCAGATTGGCCAGGTATCGCATCTGGCTCCTAGTTATATGGATGTCTGCACGTCGCTGTGCGGCTCAGGCCCGGCCTTCTTCGCATTGGTCTGTGAGGCTGCTGCGGACGGTGCCGTGGCTATGGGCCTGCCCTGTGCTGAGGCTCAGAAGATGGCGGCACAGGCTATGCGTGGTGCCGCATCCCTTATTCTACAGGGAGAGCATCCTGCTGTGCTGCGGAATAAGGTCAGCACGCCTGGTGGCTGCACAATCGGTGGGCTAATGGTGTTGGAGGAGGCGGCTGTTCGCGGTTCCGTGGGTCGTGCTGTCAGAGAAGCGACTGTTGTTGCTAGCCAGCTGGGCCAAGGAGCAAAGAATGTCAACGGCACTCGCCACTAGTATTGGAATTAACAAAGACACAGGTATGAACAACTATTGATGGAATGTCTCGATGGAATACTATGGGTGTGCAGAAATAGATTGGTAATAGATGGAATCTGTTTTTCTCATTAAACGCCATACGCACGTGGCCAACACTTTCTAGTCAGAGCTATTCTGATCCGCTCGTTTATTAGCCTTTTTACAGCATCATTTCAGACTCTTGTAGGAACAATTCTTTTTTGGTCGTTTGTGTCTGCCCCGGAATCTTCTGTTGCTTTGGCAACCTTGCGCCGTTTTGCTTCAGTAGAGGCATCGGCTGTGATAGTGCTGCGAGCATTGTTGTCTTCGCCTAACTTTCTTTTTTCCTTTCGATTCTCTGTGTTTTCTGTTGACTCTGTAGCCTTGGTACGCGCTTCAACACGCTGCACTCTGTCTAGTAAACGGGCATAGTCTAAGCCGACGTTTTGCAGTGTCTCGTTGAGGCGTAAAATCCGCTCTTCATGTTCTAGTTCCGTTAAAGCATCTCCGTGTTGGCGCACTAGGCGCTCCTTGACAAGAAGCGACCACAGGCGGTACTGGTGCAGATCAACAGCACTGGGCTTGATGTGGACGGGTTCAATAGTAGGTCGCACGCTGGGAGGGAGTTGCGACATGAGGTGAATTTCAATGAGGCGCTGGAATTGGCGCGGCGGCATCTTGAGATCTCGCTGTAACTCATTGAGAAGGTTCATGTCTAGCATGCGCGACTTTTCGAAGCTTGGCTTGACATCAGTCCCAACTGTTTTGCCCTTTTTTGAGGTCTGCTTGGAGGGATTATAGCTCGTATCAATCTTTATAGAATTGAACTTTTCACGGCGGTGAAGGAGCACCAAGTCCGAAACATCGCGCAGGTCATCAAAATCGTTGCTGGGCGATTCTACAATGAGCCGCTTGGTACTGGGGTCATTGTAATAGTAGTCGAAGATAGTAGCGTAGAGGAGCTGTCCAATGCCTTGGTTCTGGAAAGGTGGGAGAACCACAAACTGAGCAATTCTGCGAGTGCATGGCTCGTCTCCCTCAGACTGCGATCCCTTGCTGTCGTCCTGCTTTAACAACTCGATATGGGGAGGCTTGTAATCAGGGGAGAAGTGGTAGAGTGTATAGACTGTAGCGTAGGCCACTAGACTGTGCTTGTCTTGGGTGGACTCGTCTTTGCGGTAGACTGAGAATATTCGCCATCTATGATTGCTGGGTAATTCTGGGCTTTCGGTGATGGTTGAACCGCCATCGATAAGCAGGGGACTAAGGAAATCAATCGCACTGAAGCTACCATAGATTGCCGGAGAGCTCAGACGGCCGTGCCAAACTTCATAGTTGGAGTTTGGCGACAGCTTCTGGGAGTGACAAAGCTCGCCGGCGGGGGTTTGGTGTTCAAGAGACTTGGCATTATCGGAGAAGGCTTTTTCACTAACAAAGGCATCTGTAAAATTGGGGGGGGTGGGTGGGATAAAATGGTTAACAATCCGGATAAACATTAGCCAGCAGCGCTAAATGCCAACGCTGCTTCTTACAGTAGGAGACTCACCCTCGTTGAGAACCTCGCGCCAGATGTCTTCAACATCATCAGCTTCAACGTCGCCACGCTTCGGGAACTTTCTGTCAAACTTGGTGGCGATGCGCGTCAATGGACAGTGATCAAGCACTTGGATGTCCATCTTGAGACCCTTGTAGCCAAATATTTGTTCTTGTTCGCCAAACAACTGGTGGGTATAAGCGGGCTTGAAGCTGGCGACATGGCTGAACCCGTGACCGGGGCTGTTGGAAGATATGCGAACTAGGCTGATTGTGGTGGCCTCGGTCGAGTTAGTTGACCCTGGATGGACGGGTTGGATAGAGATTAGCATGTGACGATGAGTGAAGAACGGCGGGTGGGGGTTGCTTACACTCGTTAGTATCGATTTCGCCCATTTTGACTTCTTGTGTTCTGGCGAGTCAATGGGAGCCTCCGTAAGTTATATGATAGGACGAGAGGTTGCGGTTGCTAAGCTCTGAGATGCCGTGGAGCGAGGTGTCGGCGGCTTCTGTTGTATCGAAAAGAATCAGCTGTTTAAGGTTTCGTAGAGAAGTTGGCTTTTTCCAGAGGGAGTTCTGCGAATGAGGATTATCTCAGAATCCGGACGAGTTAAAATGTGTTCAGCTTGATAGCTCGATGGTGCCAGTGATAGAATAGAAGGTACATCAGTGTCAACGCGGATCCCATGCGCCTCAATGCTATTAGTCGCGATCCTCTAGTTACAAGACGCGTATTATTAATTTTTTTCAATCATTTTGCGCCACATTTGAAAACAAACTGTGGCTGGACATGGCAAAGTAGTGTGGCGGCTGCACTCATGACGTACTTGAGCGCATGGAATGCGACAGACAAAGATGGCAGTGCCTCGTTTCAATTTATTTTTCCTTTTCCTTTCGCAAGAGCAAAACAGCAAAGAACTGCGAGATAAAGGCTGACACTGACCACGGCGAATCTCTCTTTTTCTGTCTGACCCTTTTTCTGCTTTTGCGCTTGGTCGCCACTGGATAGTGCTATTGGCTTTTATCTTTTCACACCTCAACAACTAGTTAGTCCCCCTGATGATGACATCCAGAAGCGAATTGTAGCTCTGCCCATCTTTTACGATCATCTAGATCACCTTCTTTTTCAGCCTTTTTCTTTCACTGCACCGAACTTTCTAGGGGATCATGGCAAACTTAGTGCTGTCCGAGGCCCTGTCGGCCATTGCTCTGGCATTAATCTCGCTGGTCGTGCTTTTGACTTTGCGATATTATCTGCCTATCCGGCAGACACCTAGCTTCTATGTAGTGCCCATTTTCCTTGCCCTTTTTCTGCCTGCTGGCATTGTTCTTCTTGTCCCCATAGATCTTTCTACAAGCTCTATGACTGGAGATGTGGCATCGCGGGGTATCTGGCTCCCACAGCGGCTGCTCCTTGTTTGGTGGCGCATTACCTACTGGTTGACCTTTTGCTTGACCTGGTATGTCTACGCAGTCTTCTCCCCATCTCGTTGTTTCTAATTTTGCTAATTGCGTAGGTTCATTCTTCCTGTCCTTGGCGAATACGCCGATTCTGGCTTCCGCGAACCATACGACCGCTTTCTGTATTCTCTACGCCAAAATGCCCAATTTCACGCTATGGTGATTGGTTCCTCGGTAGTCGGCCTTGTATACCTAATTTTCAGCTACGGATTTACAATGGCGTCCCTCAAAACTACCATCATGGCCCTGTCCTATTGCTGGGGCTTGCTATTCGCTATATATCTCATGGGCCACGGCCTTGTTTCCATTCCCCGCAAACTATTCCGAAACGCAAATATTAGCGGTCGCTTACGCCGATTGCAAATCCACGCACCCCGCCTTCACGAAAAGCTAGACGATGCCAGGCTGGCTCTTGAAGACGTCGAGGCATTGGTTAGGGAATTAGCCCGACGCAAAGGCAGTAACGCCCGCAGCTTTGTTGAATGGATCGATGAGCTGGCAGATATTGCTGGAATGACTGAGAGTGTAATTCCACGCTCTGATACTGGGGCTGGTCTAGATGCTGCCAACCGCTCATTGCCAACGGTGATCACCGAGCAGTACATGGCAGAGATCACACGCCGGCTCTTGCGGGCCAGACATGCGCGAACTCGGTATTCTAAAGAATGGCAGCAGCTCGTATCTGAGGCTGGATACTTGCAGAGTCTGCTTGACTCTAAGGCGTCAAAGAAGCTCGAATTTGGTTCGCCATCGCCTGATGCACCTTTCTGGGAGCGCATTATCTTCTTGACTCCCTATGGCCGTTATTTTCTCCATGTACAAGTTGTTCCGGCCTTGCGGGTTCTTCTAGGAGGCGTGCTATCGGTAGCATCAGTCTGCATTATATGGTCGGAGCTGGTCAAGGGCGCCTTTCCAAAGCTCTCTGTCATCCGCCTCTCAGTCGTGCACCATTGGACAGAGAGTGCCAACTCTGGTAAGGGACAGGTTGGCTTTGGCGGCCAGGTTATGGCAGCTTGCTGGCTTTTATACATGTGCATAGCCGTGTTTGCCTCCATTTCTGAAGTCAAGGTGTGGCGAGGACGGGCTCTAGTTCGACGCAACACGGCGCATGAGAGTGCATTCTGGTATGCAGGTCAGGTCGCCAAGCTCAGCGTCCCACTTTCCTACAATTTCCTCACCTTTGTCTCGCCCGAGTACGAGGATACTGTGTTTCACTCATTCCTTGGTAAATACGTTGACTTTACCGCACTTGGACGCGGCTTCAATCTAATATTCCCAGCCCTCGTGCTGCTACCCGTATTTGCCGCCCTATTTGGCCTCTATGGCCGAGTTCGCCGGGCTCTTGGCTTTGAATGGGACATGCTTGCCGATTCCGAAGACTCTGATGACGACTTGGGCGGCCGTGGGAGTGGCTATAGCAGTGGCGGTTGGCGTGAGGGCCGAGATCTAATTGAGCGCGACCTTGGCGGAAACTCGCTCGCTGCACGCCATGCGGAGGCTATTGACCGGCTCAATGCCTGCCTTTCCCATGGGCCTGCCTCTCCGACACCTGCACTGGGCGGCAGTAGAGCTCATGGTACGGCTCGTACGCTTGGGCGCGGTGGAGGCACAACAACATCCGCAGCGCAGAGAGACAGACAGGTGGCTGCAGAAGAAGCAGCAGCACAGGACGGAAATTTCTTCCAGCTCCTTGGCCACCGTATGAAGAACACAATTGACACTATTGAAACCCCACGGTGGTTGCAAGATATTGGCGACAACATGCGGCCAGCATGGGCTGCAGAGGAGGGATCGAACCGCCAAGGAGATGGACCAGGAATTATGAGGTTGTTCGGAAGCGGAGGGGGGGAAGGCGACTCCGGAAATGGGAGGATCCGGATATAGATTCAAGTAGAAGTTATACATTGTTTCCTGCTTTATTTGGTAATACAAACCACCCTACACTTTGCCAAACCCAATGCTATTTATTGGGCAGAAAAAGCCCTTGTCATGTCATTAATTCGTAAACACGTATCACTACCTATGCCACAAGCATCTTTTCTAGCATCTCCATACCTCCCTGCCGTTCTATATCCATTTCTTTCCCTTCCTGCTTCCATGCAGGAGTGCTGGACATTGTTGTCTGCTGGTGCTTGATGGTCTTGCTGCGTATTTTTTCCATAACAGCGTGCTCCATCTTGTCCCATTCCTCGTTAACCCGCTTCTCTTGCTCTTCGTGGTCGCGCTTGCGACGGGCCTCGAAGAAATGCCAAATCGCAACGACAAAGATGGTTATAGGGATGGTAATGGCAAAGTACATCCACACGTCCTTGGATACCTTGGGCACACCAGAGTCCTGGAAGTTGAAGAAGGTCATGCTGAAAACCGAGGCCAGGTAAGTGCCGGGCAGGAAAATGGCACCAAGAATCGAAAGCGTCTTCATCGTTGTGCCGTCGCGTTTAGAAGCATTGGCGATGATGCTCTGCTCTCTGGCCATAATGAGGCTCAGCTTGCTTTCGCGCTGTGCGATAATGTTGTATAGCTTCAAAGATAAGACAAAGGTTAGCAATGGATAAGGCCGGAATGATTGGATACCAAAAAAAAAAAGAAATGCCAACTCACCGCTTCTCGCTGGACACGTAGTCTTTCTAACGACGTGGCCGCATAGCTGTCAATGCCCCTCAGTTTGATCGCATGGAAATCGACCTTGGATAACATGCTCTCCTGCAAGTCCTTTATGTCCTCATTGTTTTTGACCTCAGGCTCGATTACCATCCACCATTTCCCCAGCCCTTTTCTAAGCTCGGTCAGCATGCTCAAGTACGCACGCGGCCTCTTCCATAAGACTTTGCATACACACTCGTACAAATCACGATTGACCTGCTCGATAATTAGAGAGCCATCCTTGAGGTGGTCAGCCTTGGTTTCAGCGTCCTCGCGGCCGGCAATAGCGTTTTCTAGATGGCGCAGCAGCTCGCGGGCCTGGCGTTGGCGGTCATCGTTTTCAGACGACAGTTCATTGAGGGAAAGGACGAGCATAGGTAGCACGAAGGGGTGAGCGAGAGTAGCGGCGGTAGTCTCAGCCTTCAGCAGATCCATAATCTGGCCGGGTTTAGCGGATGGCGTGGTCTTTAGATATCCAGATGTGATGTGTGTGGAGAGGTTGTGTGATAACATGAGCTCCCAGCCGCGAGTTTTGCCTTTTTTCAGGACATCGGATTTCCGGCACATTATTTCTAGGGGACAAGAAGGGGAGGAAGGAGGTACGATTAGCTTGAAGGGCACGTAATAGCAAGGCTCGGCGTCACCTACGGAAACAACGGCTGGCTCCGCGGCCTTCAATCCCGGTCCAGAAGAAAGGGCCAACAGTACAAGTCCCCTCCAAGGAAAGCAATGGAAGCTTGAAAGCCTGCATCATGTCCTTGTACTCGGCCCGTTTCAGCGAGATGTGATGTGATTTGAAGGTGTTTGCATGGGAGCAGTCATTTTGCATGCTAACGCCCGGGTCAGCAACGCTGTTTGATAGTAGCATGAGGCACGGGCTAACTCACACAAGCCGTAAGCCACTCAATGGCACTTCCCCTTTGTGTTCCCGCGAGAGGTTATCCCGGGGGTTGAAGGCCCCCTGAATAGCAAGTCAGCCAATGGATCAGTCAGTGCTTTAACCTTTTTGTCTCTTGCTAAGGCTGACGGCGAGACTAGGAGCTGCGCAGAAAGCCCGCAGCAGCACATCCTAGCTTGGCTATACATGGAGTCTCCATGATTTCAAGTATCGGCTGCCGTTGTCGATGTCTCTTTTCGTAGCAACAAAGAGTCAAGTGTGCTTGTGTGGCTAGCTAGCGGGCAAACTTACCTCTCGCCATAAAAAGCTGTGCAGGTCTTCTCGTGATAATTTGTGTGTCTGTATAGCTGGGCCGGTCTGAAGCATGAGGCATGTGTTAGCTTTCTGATTCTAGCAGATTCAGACGACCAGGGCGATAGCTTTCAAGGCGTTGCTGATCTTCCCAAGTGCCTCGCCATGTCCCGTACACCTACACACATAGACTAGTAGACTACCGAGCTAAAAATGCACAACGGACATGACAAGCACATACACACACACACACACACACACCACATGTATATATGTGTGCGTGCGCACATGCACACGCCCTCTGTGAACCATAGCGTGCAAGGAAGCGCAGTGATGGGCCAGTGAAGCTGGGCGCCACTGCAAAATGCGCCCATGTTTCTTATGTCCTTTTTAAGCATTTTTGGAGCGGATGGGACAGCGGCGTCCGTAAGACGGAGGATGGAGGGGGGGCCGGGGATGTGCGGGAAGTCTCTGCTGTTTGCCGGCCTGAGTTTGGCTTGACTTGCCTTGTAGTTGAAGATTTCGAGACACTGCATCTTTTCCTCCACCTCAACACACTCCTCCAGCAAGTGGTCGAACAGTATGTGGTCCATGGCAAGCAAGAAATGAGCAGGGAAGGGAAGCGAGCGCGATATCAGGGTCTCGGCCAGCCAACAGTAGACCAAGGGGCAAGGAAAGAAGAAGAGGAAAAGGAGGGAGAAGAAAGACGAAAGGCGGAAAACAAGAAACCAAGAGCAAGGTAAAAAAAAACGCAAAAATAAGAAAAACGGGAAATGAAAAAGAAGCATTCACTGCATCAAGCAAGATTGAAAGAATCAAGCTCCGACTTGGAAACACGTCAAATGTGCAGCATGTATATGTGTTACATTTAACGTGCAAGTAGGTAGATGTAACTACGTACCTAAGTCGCTACGTGTGAGCCGGTGTGTCTGTCTGTTTCCATCTCCCGCTGTGTCAAGTGTATTTTACTCATTGGCCAGCCCCCTCAAGCGCCCTTGCTGGTATTGGGTCTAAGTATCCAAGTGCGTACAGACACCCATCCATCCTGCAGTGCTATGATCCGCATGTCCATACACAAGAACATGTGCGCAAATATGTACATACCATACCATACCGTCTCTTTCTGGCCCCTAATCTCTATGAGCCTTTTTTTTGTCTCCCCCCCCCAAATTGTCAAAAGGCTGGGGATGCTGCAGTTCAACGTGAGAAGGCCATGCGGAAAAAGCCGAAAGCTCCTCGTAAAGAAGGATCAATCAAGTAAGCAAAAAGACCATTGCAGATTGCAGATTGCAGTATGCACCTAAGTGGTCCCGACCCCAGCCTTTCTGCAGTCGCAGCACGGGATTTATTGGCCTTTCTGATCCTGTTCTGCCCATCTTTGTTTCTGTTGCTTGCGAGCGAGCCTCTCTGCTTCCTCTCCGTCAAAACTTTTCTAGAGGATGTGCAATTTGGCCACCGGCTGGAGGACCACCCTAGAGCCCCCCATTTATAGGCCAATCCTCGGACTCACGTGGCCCTCGATCGAATCGAAATGTATGCTGTGTTTTCAGCAACAGCACGCCTCGTCTTGCCACGCCAGAGAAGCGGCCTGTTGTGATACAAACCACCCCCATCCCTTCTTCTTCCCTTTCTCCATTTGTCCCAGGTTGGTGATCTTGCGACTCTTGTCATTCTTGCCATAAGCTTCCTCATGTGTCACTCCCTATCACCGGTTCCTCTTTTTGCTGCGCTGCCTGCACACAGGTCTTGCCTTTGTACTCGCTGCTTCGAAGTTGTACGTTGATCGCAGGAAGCTTCGACCACCAAAGCCCAGGCCGAAAAGAAGCTTGACATGTATGTAGTACAATGCGTCACGATATGCCACTGCTTTAGAAGCACGGTTTTCAAGGCCCCCCAGGCTCAGCCGGTTTTCCCTTCCGGCATCACAGCATCGTGCAGACCTTTCCTGCACTCACTGCTGCTGGCCTCTTTTTGGTCTCGTTTTCCCCCTCCTCGTCTTCCTGTTTCTCCCCCTTTTTACGGGCATAGGTGTCCCAGCCTCCTATTATACAAACCCTAATCTTAGGGTGCACTCGCCAAGGGGACTCGGCAGTGTGGTGAGCATGCATGTGAATATGAAAACATGCAACCGGCACGCTCGTTTATTGTGCTGCAACTCGACAGGAAGGAAACTTGTTTTGTTTTGTACATGGTGCAGCAAGTCTTTCGGTCCATAGTAAACAAGAAAAAGTCAACAAGCTAATGACCTAGTAGCAAATCTAGCATAAGATAGAGAGACAGGAAAAAGAGATAGTGTCCAGAGAAACGAAACATTGTAAAAGACCCAAGAAAAGAAATGGACGCAGTCGTCCTAGTATAGCTTTAGAAATCAGGGAACATATGCCCGTACCTAAAAGTCAAGGGGTAGTCATTGTTAGCATACATACACACTTACATACACAAATGCACATGCAAGAGAAATAACTTACTCGTCAAGTCCATCTGTGCCGTAGCGCTCCTGTTCTTCGGGATATCTATCAAACTGGCTAGCGTCGCCCGCACCTGCTTTGACAGGGGGGATGTAAGGAGCATCAATGTCCTTGCGAGCCAGTCTGTCCCATGTGACCTCAGCGAACCACCGGTGCTCCTTGACGTCCTGCGACCCCCCGTACAGATTGCCCAGTCGTTTTGTCAAGTTGGCGGTAATGAGGCGCTCCAAGAGATCGCGGGCATCAGAGTTGACGTATACGGGGTAGTTAACAGTACCGCGCAGAATGTTTTCATAAATTTTCATCGGTGATCCGCTATCCCAGAAGGGCGTGTAGCCACACAGCATTTCGTAAATCAAAATGCCTAGGGACCACCAATCAACTGACTTGTTGTAGCCTTTGCTAGACACCACTTCGGGGGCCAGGTAATCAGGCGTTCCACAAAGAGTCCACGTTTTATCAGGCACACGCTTAGCGAACCCAAAATCCGTAATCTTGAGATGGCCATGACGGTCCAGAAGCAAGTTCTCTGGTTTTAGATCGCGGTAGATGATATTGCGAGAGTGCAGGTACTCCAAAGCCAGCACAACTTCTGCAGCATAAAACTTGGCAACCGGGTTGGGAAAGCGCTACAAAATCAAAGAGTCAGTATACACGAATTGCGGTGAGACAGACGGACTAAACAGAGGACAGGAAGGCTGCCCGAATGCAAGAGACAATACTATGGCGGGTTGGTGGGCGAGGTGGAGAGAATAGAAGTTTATGGGCTCAAGAGAAGGGGACAAGAATGGAAGAAGGAGGAAAAGATCAGACGAAGACAGGAAATTTAGGAAACTCCAAGGAAGAGATGCAAGCCATACATGGCATTAACCATAGTTTACAAACTTACTCCTGATTTGCGCAGCAGTGAGAACAGTTCACCGCCTTCAACAAAATCCATCACCATGTACAGATTCTTGGGGTCTTGAAAGGTACCCCACAGCGTAATCAAGAACGGGTGCTTCACTTCACCAAGCATTTTCCTCTCATCATTCGTGTGCTCTACCTGCTTCATGCGCACAACTTGCGCTTTTTTAAGCACTTTTATAGCGTAAAAACGGGTGTTGTGTTTGGACTGCACCAAATGCACACGGCCAAAGCTTCCAGTTCCTAGGGTACGCTGGATTTCGAAATCCTGTAAAGTGTATTTTCCTTTCGTGACACGCGCTTCACTAACAACCGATGGCTGCTGTTGAGCTTGCGCCTGCGGCTGTTGCGACTGCTGCGGTATTTGCTGCTGCTGCTGCTGCTGCTGTTGTTGTTGTTGTTGCGATGTCCCCTGGGTATGGTGCGCTGGGACTTGGGGTGCGCTGATCATGCCATGTGCGGAGGGCTGCTGTTGCTGCTGCGGCATCGGTATCGGCTGGCCTACTTGGCCTGTTTGTTGCTGGTGATGGTTGTGATGGTGATGGTGTTGCTGCTGCATCATTTGGGGCGGCTGGGATTGGGTATGTGCTTGTTGCTGTGGCTGAACGTTGGACTGGATTATTAGAGTGTCCTCGGCAGGCTCGATGAATCCGGTCTGTTGTGTGTTTTGCTGCTGCTGCTGAGAGTGATCGCCGTAGGGGGTAGCTTGGGGCTGCGGCTGTTGACAATACTGTTCGTGATGTGCTTGTTGTTGCTGGTGCTGTTGCTGTTGCTGTTGCTGTTGCTGTTGCTGTTGCTGTTGCTGTTGCTGTTGCGAGCCACAGTTGTCGTTTGTAGGATTTATTAAATTGCTGATGCTAATGCTCGGCAGTCCATTAAGCTCCCCACCTTGTCCAGACCGGGCCATTGGAGCCTGTACGTTTTGTTGGGGTACAGTACCACCGTTAGTATTCGGGTGCGAAGCTGGGAAGGCCTGGGTAGGAGTTGTTCCATTCGACGCAACGCCAGTCCCAGAGTTCATGTTAACGTCAACCGAGCCGATGTTATTCTCGTGCTCAGCAGCCAGCTGAGGTTGAGCTAGAGCAAGCTGCAGGTCAGACTTGGGCTGGGAAATCGGATCAGTAGTGCTGGGGTTGGTACTGGCGTTATTGTTGGTGTTGGTGTTCGTGTGCGCGGTTGCGGCTGCAGTTGCAGGTGCAGATGCAGTTACAGGAGAAGCTGCAGCAGGCGGCAGAGTAGGAGACACTAAGGGCGAAGTGACAGAAGATCCAGAGGTCACAGGTCTGGTGGATGAATTCGAGGCTGAGGTCGAGGGCAGGTGTGTGTGAGAATGTGAGTGCGACGAATGATGCGACGAAGGCAAATGTGACGACAAGATGTTCGCAATGGACTGGCTGCCAAAACGCTTAGTAGTCCCGTTAGGTGAGACCGGACTGGTGGGTTGACTGCCACTATGAGAATCGGATTGGCCGTCCCGTGTCCGCTTCTTCTTCAGAAAACCAAGGGATGGCATCGGAAGAAATCAAGACAAGCAAGATGTAGAAAATGGCAGCTTGGATATGAGAATCGAGAGGGGCCGAAGAGGGGAGGAGGAGGGAGAGAGAGGAAAAGAGATGAACAAGCGCAAGGGACCAAAAAAATACGCCAAAAAGATTAGGTGAAGAGAGCGAGAAATAGAAGGAGGAGAGGGGCGCTCGCCCTTAGTGCAGTAACTTCAGGGATAAGCTCTGAAAGATCTCTTGTAATAGTGTATGTGTGCCGGATACAGAAATGATACTAGCACTACAACTATACTAGACAGAAAGTTGACTAGTAGAGACGAGTAGTTGGGTGGTGTTACACTTCTTGTTCGTCAAATGGAATGAAAAAGAAAATTAGGGAAAAAAAAGGTAGACAAAAACGCAAGGAGAAAAGGGAAAAGGAATAAACATGAGACTTTTGAACAAGAGGAAAAAATAGAAGAGAGCCTGAAGAGTTTGATGACAGGTAACAGCAGGCCAGGTTTACATAGCAAGGTGAACAAATGCACTGACTGAGTAAACCCTGAAAACGAGTGATCCAAGCAAGGTTGGCAAAGCAAAACGAGAGCAAAAGGCGTCTCGGTTGGCCTGAGCTGAGATCCTGGATCCTTCAAAGCACGCGATCCACTGCAGGGGCTGCTGCTGGTTGACCTGCTCTTTTTTTAGCTGGTGGAAAGGGACATGGATTGTTAGTTGTAACAGTGATAATGGCGGTGGAGGGTGGAGGGGTAGTGAAGATGGAAATATAGTTGAAGTTGGCTGGATGGCAAGGTTCTGGGGTAAGGGAGGGGGCAGAGGATGAAAGACTACTAAGGGCGGGGATAGAGCTAAAAGGAGGTTTAAAAGCTAAAAAAGCTATGAACCTGGGCTTCTGGATGGTTGGTAGCCGACAAAAAAAGCAACCAAAACCAGCCAGGTATCTTCATAGGGCCAGGGTGAGCTTCAAGCAAACGGCTAGGGGGGCTGAGTTTAGGGCGTTCTCAAAAGTGTTGCCGCGTAGACAAACGCAAGGGAGATGGAAAAGCAAGACCAGCTAGAAAACCAATCCGGGTATCACAAGAAGAGACAATTCATTCCGGAAGAGTTTTTTGGGGGAGGGGAGGGGGTCTTGGCCAAGAATTTGGACATGAAATTCTTAGACCGGAGCGGGAGCTAAACAGTTCGGACGGACAGCGAGTTGTGGTTGCAAGCTCTGGGGAAAGAAAATGCGTGTAGCACAAAAGGGGCGCTAAGTCAGGCTGTTTCAACAATGGGGTCGATAGAGATGACTGACCAAAGGGTAAGAGGAAAATATCAAGAACGGCGTCGAAGTGACAATCGCAACGTTGTGTTATAAAGACGGCACGGCACAATGCAGACGGTATTTTGTCAGGGAGGAAGAGCACATCAGATGTGCAAACAAGGCAAAAGAGGAGAGAGATCAAAAACTATGACACGATATGAAAGCAGGCTTCCGCATTTGGTTGCATCTAGCCAACTATGGCAAAGTGCCAAATGCTTTGCCTAGTCGATCCGACCTAATGGCAGGAAATAAAACCAGTCAGCCGAGGAGGACGGGAACCAGGCTGAACAAAAATCTGCCGTACATAAGTCCAAGCTTGAAATGCAAGAGGCTAATACTAACGACATGATTGCTAAAAAGCCTTGATCAGAGTTCTATGGAGAGGGGAGATGCACTGCTTCCTGCTACTGTTGTTGCAAACTGCATGTTGCCCTAGTTTGTTGGCCTTGGTTCCTGACAGGGCGGCCGGGGAACGAGGATACACGAGGCTGTAAGACGCCCGTCAAAGATGCCAGAAGAACGAGGAGAACAGGTACAAATCAGACTGGGCAAAACTAGGGCTAGCAAAGGAACCGGCCGCCGGTTAGCTCCAATTGTCAGAAAAGTAAGGGATGCGAAAGGGAAGGAAGGTCTAGACTCGGTCTTCAGAATGAACAGGAGGAGAAAGAGACGAGCACCACGTTGCGTACACACTATGAGTACAGTAATAACAAGTACATAGTCCATCGCCATTAAAAATGCATGGGATAAGACAGCAGTGTGTCGATGTGAGCGGCAAGAAGATCCTTCTCTCCAGTACCATCTTTCTGAGCATTGGGGTTTCTCTGTTGGGGTTTTCTTGCAAGAGCAATGTGAGATTGGCGACAGGGCAGACATGACCAAACAGCAGCAAACGGAAGTCTTCTGTTTCTCATTTTGCCTTGGATTCTCCAATCCCTAAACCACAACGCGAAGGAGAAGAGGCCCATCGGGCCTAGGAACCTGGCCTTGGGAGGCAAAGAGCAGGACCCAGTCTGACAAAGCTGACCTCATACAAATCGGCCTTGGAGGGAGAGCAGTTTGCTTGGTAATTGGGCTAGAAAAAACGGCGAAACACCGCAACCAAATGAGAGAGTCATGCTGTGAAATTAATAAGGATTTTAGCTGCATGGGGGCATGAGAGCATGTCTTACTTGAAGCGCGTGAGGCTCAAATGCGGGGAGGGTAGCTTGTCTTGGTGATGCAAGCATGACCCGAAACAAATGAGCAGAATGTGAACTGAGCCAAAGACGATCTGAGGCTAAAGCCAGAAAACAGTGCGAAGAGACTTCAAGATCAGCCGCATGGCACAATACACGTCGTTGAAGATGACGTGTCCATAGCGCTATCCCGCCAGCACCGCCAGGCTCAAAAAATTTTCGTGATAAATCTACACAAGGAAACTACCTCAGACACCTTGCTGAGTCACCACCACACTTATCCTAGCAGACGTCTAGTCGGTAAGATGTGAGATTTTCTAATTGAAGATCACAGATTCTATATTCTCTTATGTATTACATTTTTCCCATTCTCAAGCTTTCCCATCTTTCCTGTTGTCTAATCGTTCACGTGCGTATTTGCTGCGTACGCAGTCATAGCTTGTTGTTTCATTCGTTACTTGTTCTGTTTTCGGCTACACATTGCACAAAATCAGGCTAATGCTAATCTCAGCTAGATGCAGCTGACACCAGGTGCATTGCCAGAGACTAGCAGCCATCAGTCTTGTGACGTCAATCTAGGTAGTTCAAGTCGCCGCTTTGCCATGAGCAAAGATCCTATGGATTCTGTGTTGTGGTTTTCTCGATCAACATGACCGCTTACTTCACAGCGCAACCTCATGCTTGCGCTCGCGCCCATCTCGTATCTAGTCCAGCTAGCATAGTTGTCTGAGAAATGTTTCTCCCTACAGACCGCAAATCCCATGTGGCTGCAAGACCCAACGTACGGGGTATAAATACCAGAGCAAAGGGATAGGAGAGGGAGAAACAGAATACAAAAAGGAATCACTTCAAAAAGCAGAGGTAAACTTTTCATCGGATAAGACACCAAAAGTCCAAAGACACGGCACCGTACCCATGGGCGACGAATGAGGGGAACAACCCAAGTAGTCGGTTCTCTGTAGAGGCTACAAGAGGAAAAAAAAACTCAAGTGCAACATTACAAAACACAAAAGCGAAAATCAAAAGTCAAAGGCAAAGGCAAAGGCAAGCGGCAAAAAAAGAACAAAAATGCAAGCGCTAGGCTACAAGCAAACACCCATAGAATCTCTTCTACCCTAACTCTTCATGGCAATCCAGAATACTCTGGCTGTGCCTTCATTAACCGCCGGCTAGCCCTGACACCACTTGTCCTCGGACGAAGAATCGCCTCTTGTCTACGCCGACGCTTAGAACTCGCCCGCTGAGTGAATTGTTCCTTGTTGCGGTAGTGATTGGGGCGAATCCGCCTGCCTAAGTCCCTGTTAGAACCTGAATTTCCTGCTGAATTTTAGGAGTAGGCTTTGGAAGGGCAACTTACCTCCCGTGCGTAGAACTGTGGCTGATGGTCTAGCTAACGGAGCCTTGGATGAACCATCAGACATGTCTACATCCGTATCTTCCTCGGTATCAGTACTGGTGATGATTGACTGGGTCCGGGGCTTGAGCTGATTCTCGTTTCTCGCTCGATAAGAAGCCAAGGCTGCAAGCAATTCAGGATACATTACCTCAGCATCTGATCGGGTTCGTACTTCATCAAACGCTGGCGCTAGCTTCGCAGCCTCAGGATCTACCTTCACCTTGCTATCTCTATGAGTATGTCTTTGATTGCATCCAGACGGGGGTGGAGGCGAATAGAGACGTCGTTTTTGGGGGCCGTTGTTCGAGGGTGGTGATTGTACTGTTCTATCAAACTTGACTTGGCCTCGGTGGCTGATGTTGCTAGCTATACCCTGCTCGGACTTGCCGGAGATCTCTGTTTTAGCGCTTTCATCATTCTCTCGGCGAGAAAGGCGGGCTATGATCCCACCACCGGCCGGCGAACTAAGCTTTGTCTCGATTTTCCAGTCTAGAACTTGCAATGGCGCCATCATCTCGTTCTGTACAGTGGCATCCCAAGTGCGAGGGCTGATTTGGCTATCAAGGGCAATATTATAGCGGCTTGTATCGATGCGGTGTGGCTGGTTAAAAGTGAACCCAAGCATTTGCCTTTGAATATCCAACGTTTCACGAGCCCGCTCGTGAGCCTTTCCGATACCACTCTCCTGCTCAGGAGTACCTGCAAAGCCACAGGCATCCAGACATTCCCTCTCATACTGATCCCATGGTAGCATCATAGAGTTGATTGCGTTTAGGTCCTCAAAGGCACCAACACTCACCTCACCAGGCCACGTCCAGCCAATTAGGCTACGCGCATCCCAGCTCTGACTCCATTCGCCGTTGGCCTTCATCCAATCTCGAATGTCATTGTCATCCACAGCTAAAGCTTTGCATAGATTCGGCTGTTTCTTTTTCAAGCGTTCTTTGATGCGGACTTCCTCGGCCACTCTGTCCATGTTGAAATGCATCCATGGCCGTGAGATAACAAAGCGCAGGCGGTATTCCATGGTCGATTTTTCATCAGGAGGCATCATGACTTCGTGCAAAACTGGATCCCCTCGCCTCTGGTCCAATCGCATGTCTATCAGCCGGGCAATGGGGTGGCTAGCATTAAGCTCTACCACATCTTCTGGGTAGAGATCATCAGGTGAAATGATTTCTCCATTTTCATTCTCCCAGCCAGGTGCATCGATAGTCCCATCCCAAGGCCAAGTCCAGAAGCTTAGCTGGTCCTTGAATTCATCATTGGGCCCGTCAGGGCATCCCCAAACCGGGTTCCATACGCCGAGCTTAGACCAACGGACACGAATCAAGTGACGGACCACAATAGCCATGCGAATATGGCCAATATCAGACCTCAGAAAAGCCTCCTTGGTCTCCAGCGAAGCAGCATCGCTCATTAGCCATTTCTCAAGCCGCTCTGTCTCGTGTCTTGCTTCATTCTGGTAGCGATAGCCGGGGGCGTACTGGATCTTGTCAATTAGCGAAACCCACTCGACCATAGTCAAAGGCTCATCTATGATGTCTTTGTAAGCCTTCTTGGCCATAGAAGCAATGTTTATGTTGTGGAGCGGAGAGAAAACAGTCTGGTCCGGGGTTCCGGGAGTGTTATACATGGTAACATACTTGCCGCGGTCAAGGTTACGGGTATGGGGTTCTGTAATCATTCTCTGCAACTTACTTTCGATGCTCTTCAAAGCCCAAAAGAAACTATCGCCCACGTGGTTGTTGTTGATTTCGATAGACTGGTAGCTGCAGGAACTGGTAGTACTGCTGGAATTGTTCTTAGTATGCTGTGGCATGACGAGAAAGAATACAAGAGTAATATATATATATTTCTCCTGTATATTTCTCCTGTATCAAACAGTAAGCGTAGAAGCACGCAATGTAAGTGAGTTGGAATAGATAATTATGATTCAACCTTAAATAAAATAGAACACTTCAAAAACTCAGACGAGAACTTGCCAGTATTAATATAGAGAACTAACAAAGAATCCGCCCATCTCCGTCATCATACAACAATGGACCATAGGGTTCGACAGGAAACAAGCCGTAATCTCTTTCACTCGCTTCCCTAGAGAACCTCAATCTCTTGGAACGGAATCCAAGCGTATCTTTGACATGCAACTTTATTGTTAAAATGGAGATGTAAGCTAACAATGAACAAACCTGAAATAAAAAGCCAAAGAAGCGGGCAAGAGCCTTTGATGTGTACAAGGACATTTCAACACATGTAGTTCATTGATACCTTTGTGCTTCTGTCGCTATTTTTAGCCGCCTGCTCTTGCCTTTAGAGTAGTTTGACATGTTCTTTCAAGTTTCTAGAACCCAATGAAAGAAGAGTAGGTGCCATGTTTAGCATGTCCTTCTTTGCTTTGAGTTTTTCGCATGTGTTCTACTCTTTGTACTTCACATTTCTTCACAATCTTCTTTTTAATACACAATCTCCGCCCTTGTGTCTGATTATCAGCATAATGATGTCTTGATGTATCATGTCTCTTACTCTATTTGCTTAATGTTGTCCTCAATCCCCAGTTATTTTTGTCACACAGTAAAAATAAGCTCAGCTTATCTTCAAACCCTCACACAAGCCCTAGTCATAGCTGTGCTCAACATACTCGCATCATGAGTTGCACCCGAAAAAACACAGCTTCAGCCATTAGAACTGCTTTTGCTTTCTTTTTAATCCGAGAGCTTCAATTGCTAAGGGTTTGTATTCAAGGTTCCTACAACATGCCGCACTTCGTAGACTCCCTATTTCGTCCACACCAATGGGCTTTCTCCTTGTAGTAAAAAAAAATTAAAAACCCCAGGGAGCCCCTTTCTAACTCCTCATGTCCCAAAGCTTTTAGAAGCGATGAGACTTGCGTGCCTGCTGGGTTCTCCATGCAGTAAAACCAACATAGATACCACCAACAGCTAGGATAAAAAGAACAATCTTGAAAAAGAACCAGGTCCAACTGCTACCCTCGGCATCAGCATAGCTTTTAGCTTTAGCTTTCTTGCCCTTCTTTCCTTTGCTACCCGAGTTGTTGTTGGTCGGGATGGCCGTGGGCGACTTGTATAGGTTCTTAGTCCTGACAGAAATAATATCGTGGTTGTCGGTCAGTTCACCAGTCTCGGCACTGAAGCCAAGATATGCGACCTGGGGAATGGTAGGGGGATTCTCAACTTCAAAGCACTGAATCCAGTCGTCCTCCTTCTTATACTGTAGCTCCAATCTCAAGATCTTGTCCTGGAAGTATGTCAGGCGAAGCTTAGTAGGAACGTTGGCGTTGCGAAGACCACGAGCCGAGCAGCCAGCAAGCTCGTTAGCCTTACCATCGTTGTTCTTGTCATAGGAGGTTTGGCCATCGCCCATCATGGCCATCACGTAAGGGAACACCACTCCAGGTCTGTTATTCTTGTACGTGTCGATAAACAAACCCAGGCCATCGAACTTATCAGCGCTGCCAAAAACCTGGCCAGTCTGCGCGCGGCCCTTGGTAAGCCACATAGCAAGACCATCTCCAAACAATTGGCCGGTGCCACTGATCTTGAATTCGACTTCGATTTCCCAGTTGGTGGCTGTCAGAGGTACCCGAGAGAATATCCAACCAGCCTGCGAAGGGAGATTGGACGCAAGGCGGATATGTCTATAAGCGACGGTTAGCATGTTAATGGGCTGGACTTGAGGCAAAGCAAGAGTATAGCTGCTACATACGAGTCTGTCCGAATAATGGTATCACCACCAAAATCGTACCATCTACTCTGCATATCAGAGTCCAGGTAGGGCTATGTGTTGTTAGCCTTCTGCTGTGTTTAAAGTCAAGTCGCATTGCGTCTAGTCGGGGCTTCGAGAAGTGTGTGTGTAAAAGCGTACCTGGGTAAGAGTATGCGTCCGAAGCTGTGGTAAACATGATAGGTTAGTCTTATGATTTCCTTCTTAAGGTTTCAAGGGCTGCAGCTGTGTAGCAAGTGCAGCCTTTGCGCGCGTGATGTCAAGAAGAAAGAGAACACATACCGCAATGCTACGCACTTGCTTTTCCTCGGGAATGGCGCCGTGGCCCAGGCTGACGAGACCTAAGCCGGCCAGAAGGGTCGAGAATATGCGCATGTTCAGAGTGTGCAGCGGGGTGGTGTGAGAAGATGGGGTTCGTTGATGTATCGATGTGAAGACGAAATCCTGACAAGCAATGGCCAATAGGTTGAGCAAGAAAAGATCGCCAAGCGGGAGTTTCGTTTGTTTAGTACAGGTGGTAGGTTTTGCAGGGCACAGGGGACCGAAGCCTGTTCGTATTTCCCAAGTAGAGGCAAAAAAGGAAAGGGTTCGGGAAACGAAAAAAAAAATAGAGAAAGTAGCTAAGGGGCGGGAAAGAATGAAGAGAATTGCCTCGACAGGACAACAAAAAAACAGGAGCAACAGAAGGAACCAACAGACGTTGTATGTAGTCTGATGCTAGATAGCAAGGCAAATTAGCGCTTCCAGCCTTGCATGCGATGCGTACTATATGTCAAAGTAGACGTTAGGGCTACCAAGTTTCTCTACTGGCTTCATCAACGATCCAAAATCCCAAAGCTCCCTAAATCAAGCATAAATGTAGTCAAGGAGCAGCTTTATAAAACACCAACAAGCTGTCCTCTTCGTTGAGATCTGCCGCGATTTATCCGACAAAAGCTTGGAACAAAAGAATGGTAAAATCGCCACACCACAATGTACGCCACTTCTATCCAACGCCACAGTTTCACTTTTCTCTAGCCTTTTCCATGGGCAATGAATGAGATCACAAGCTTCACAACAGCCACTCCAAGTTTTAAACCCCCCTCTTACTTTCTGCACACACCTTTCTTTGATCTCTGACCCTTGCCACCTAAATCTTTCACAATGGCCGACGATTCTGCTTCCATCAAGCGTGCTGTGATCCAGCAAATCCAAACCGAGGCACAGGTTGCCAACGCCCGGACTCTGATCGAGGTATGTCAATGTCTACTCACTGCGACCAACAAGTTGCCCAACTCTCTGTTCTCCCCTTTCCCTCCATAGCCAAGCCAAACCTTCAAACAACAATGCTAATGTCGTCTTTTTTGCCCACCCCATCGTAAAGAAGCTCCAAGGCAGCTGCTTCACCTCTTGTGTGCCCACCCCCGGCTCGTCATTGTCCAGCGGCGAGTCGGCTTGTATGACTAACTGCATGGAGAAGTACATGGCTTCGTGGAACATTATCAACGCCACCTACATTGCCCGGATAAAGCAGGAGCAAGCCTCCGGCAGTCTTCGCGGCTGATCTGCCGTCTGTCTCTTTAGCCTAGTCGGGCCCAGCTAGTCCTCAAGGCGAAAAGCACCTAGTGCCTTGTAATATCATCACATAGACGAAATAGAACGGAAAGGATGTACGATTAGGGGATATTAAGTGAGAAATCGTTAAAGCATTTGAAAAGGATTCCTGCCATCCATAATCTTGTCTCTTCCAAGTGTCTATATTCCTGTGTCCTTGTCTTTCTTTTTGGCCTCCTCTGCCGCTTTTTTTCTAGCCAAGTATCTTTCCTTTGCGCTCGAGACGTCTGACGCTGTCTTGCGCGACTTGTTCATGGTCTCAATCTTCTGCCGCTCCTCCTCTTCTTCCTCCCGTGCCCGCTTCAGCGACTCGGCTAGCTGTTCCTCTATCATCTTCGACTGACGCTCTCTCTGCGCCTGGCGCCCGCCTAGGCCAAACACGCCACCCTTGCGGCCTAGTTCAGGGGCGCGTTCTCTTGATTTTGTTTCATGAGCAGCGTCCTTCTTCCTCGTTGACAGAACATTCAGGCCACCGTGCAGCATTTGTCGTTTGTCCACGATCTGGCCATCATCATTAAGCACAATGTTTCCACCCCTTGCGTTGATTTCTTTTGCGCGTTCCTCGTCCGTTTTTTCTCGAGCCTGCTCTCGCAATGCATCTTCTCGTGCTCGCTCCTCGGGTGTCATTTTGCTTCGTAACTTGGCCGCGCGCATGATCGCGTTGTGTTCATCTTCCTTGTCCTTGAGGACTTTTTTGTAAAAGTCTGTCATGCCACCGCCGCCCTTGCGCTTTTCTGCCTCCGCTGCTTCGATCTTGGCTAGCTCGGCATCCATTTTCTTCTTCTCTTCTTGCTGCTTCTTATATGCTGCCGTAACAAAGACATCCTTGTCTGCAAACTCGTCGCCTTCGGCCTCGCGGTCGCGATCAACCTTGACTTGTTCTGCTGCCATCGCATCACGTTTGCGCACAGCTGCCGCGGCCACAATACCAGTCATATAACGTGGTCGTGCATCATCCTCCTCATCCTGAGCGCTTTTTGTCTTTGGTGGTGGTTTCAGGGAATCGTAAACGGCATCATAATCGTAAATGTTTCTGTCGAGCTTCTCTGCGGCTTCTTGGTTCTTCCGCGAAGTAAGTGTACTAGATAAATCGCCAAGAGTTGTAGAAGGCCCAGCTCTGCTCTTCAATTTTGGTGGCTCTTTCGGAATCGCGTGCTTCGATTTTCGGGAGGCAGATGCTTTCGTGGGGTTTGTATGCGAGGGGGGCGCAAAATCACTGCCATCTATCTCAGTGATGCTTTGAGCATTGCATGCAGTTTTTTGTTGCGGTTTGCTGGAAGTTTCATCATCTGAATCATCGCCACCAAAAAGCGCACTCTTCTTTTTCAGCTGTGTTGGTTTCCCCACACCAGGCTTTTTGCTGATGCTCAATCCAGTGGAGAATTTTATTCCACTCATGTCGCTGTATGTTTCTAGTCTGTGAAGGCAGAGGCTTCAATGTAAAAGTCGCCAAGAATTTCAGAGGCGATCGTCCTGGCCCGTGGATGGGCCTTGCAACTAAGCGAACTATGCACCAACTGATAATTAAAGTGGGGCTACACATACCAGCCCTTTCACTAAAGGCAACTCAGAAATAACACATACAGAAAGTAAGAATCATGGTATATAAAGGTATAAACAGCATAATATCATGCGAAATCCTGTTAAGCCATTCGCTAGCGTACCGAGAGAAATAAAACTAAGAGATATAAAAGAAGCTCTTGAAACCCAATTCCAATGCGCCTAAGCTCGCCAACAAAAAAACCGACCAAAAAGCAAAAACGCTATCGTATCGTGAGCTCCAGATAAACACCTGGCTATCAAAGAGGCGAATAAGAAACAAGGCATTAATATAGCAGTGGCGGACTGCGTTACTGATAAAATTTCTTTAAAAAGCAGACCGTGTGCGAATGTCGGAGAGTTTGCGCTCAATTTCACGCACCGACCGGTCCAACTCACCCGCAATCATCTGCTTCTTGTCATTGGAAAGAAGAGCAAAACGCTCACAGAGATCGCCATCAATCACGCCTTTAGCAGGGACATAGTAGCCGCGGTAAATCAGATGATCACGTCCAGCCAGGGGCGGATCTTCGGTACGCATATGGGTCTCCAACGCCTGGAAGAAATCCACGTCCTCACGGCTAACAAATGGAATGAAGACGCCAATGGTACCCATAAGGCCACTCCACAAAATAACATCCTGTCCACCAACGACTAGACTTGTCTTGGTAATGCTAGTGGGCGGGTCTTGAGTATAAAAGTGCACCATGCACGAAAGACGAGCGGGAGTGCCATGAAGATAGCCTCGTGTATGGAGAAGATGTGTACCAGATGGATCCTCGTCGGCCTCTTCGCTATCCTTTACCGGAGCACGGACAATCCAGAAGTTGCCAAACTTGTCACCACCAGCAACAGACTCGTAATCAACCAATGCCGAGCATGTCGACCACCGGTTGATGCTATCATCGGCAAATGGAATAAGTTTGTTACTGCTAGTCTTGTAGACAACAAAGGTCATGCCTTGCATTACATCACCAACGGTAATGCGCGAGCCTCGACTATTCAGCGTTGTAATAAGGTGACCGCCGAGATCCACTTGGCATTTGCGTAACATTTGCTTCATACCAAGGTCATAGATACGGAGCACCTTCCCAATACCAACCAAAAGGCGCCCCTGAAATGGGATCATCGCAGTAGGAGGCTCTTCAACCTTAGTGGTGTGAATGAACTCAAGCTCGCGGCCATCATTAAGGAAGCGATACACATGGATATATCCCTCGGTGGATGTGCGGGGGTTTAGCTTAATATCCTTTCCACTGCCAACAATGAGAAAGTTTTCATTGTCCTGGCTGGTGAAGGGTGCAATAGTGGCCGAGGTAGCAGCTTCATTGTTTGAGAAATCAACGGTTTGTAGAACCTGTGGCTCAAACTCATCACCAAGTGGATCAATCACACTTATGCACGAAGCCCATCTTCCACGACCCTTGGGATAGCCAAAGTCAGCGGGTGGAAGCACCTCGCTCTCAACACCGGCCTCTGTACCGGCAGCAATAAGTTGCTGGCGCAGATCAGGTGCAAGTGTATTGTTCTCTGACTCTATAGTGTAGAACATGGGAAGCTCAGGGTGCTTAACGAGTTTGCGCGGCGTATAAGTGAGCATCGTGGACCTTTGAATAAGTGTGTCGCCCAGCTTGTCGATAGAAAAGATCCTGTTACAATGATTAGCTCATGCCTATCAAAGATATAATCAGGCCCAAAAATTAACGGGGGAAGTGAGTGTCGTTTCAGAAGGAACAATTGGTAAGTACATGTTTGTACTTAACAAAAACCTCATAGCCAAATGGCTTCGGATCCCTTTTTCTCATCACTGACACAAAAAAAATCAAGCAAAACAAAAAAAAAAGTAGGAAAATCTTACCTAAGAGACTGGGCCTGAACGCCAACAATTCCCTCTTCACATTGTTCACTCGTGAAGTTCCAGCACCATTCTAGGTCGACATAGCTAAGAGGGGTAACCATGAAACTCTTGCTCAAGGGATCGGCATATCCAATCCAGGGACGTGAACTTAGAGCAAGCACGCATGTTCTCTTGGAAATGAAAATTTTGAAAAGCTTCACGGGGCGTGGGCCAAGGAACTTTAGGCGAGTATCAGTCAACTGGCCAGTCACTTCATCAAGCACAGTGCGAATGTAAACACCAGAGCTAAGACCAATGTGCAAATAGAGGGTTGAGCCACCAGCAGAAGAATCTTCCATGGCCATGATGGAAAGTGAAGATGGAGCAGCCGTCAGCGCCTGGACTGATTTACTTTCCAGAGTAGATTCAGGGTCTAGGCTAAGAATGCGAACAGTGCAGTCATCACACCCAACAGCTAAGAAAGAACTTCGTCTGCGGCCTTCAGGGACGTCGCCCAAACTCAAGCACGTGACAGTTCCAGGCATTTCTTTCTTCTCGTCATACTCAGCAAGAGAACCATCTGTATCCATTTCAAAATAGACAATCTCGCCTGAGCTAAGCGCGATGGCAACTTGACTGTCGTTAGTTGCGGCGGAAACGATAGAGCGATGCTGAGGCGCAGCCCATTCGTTAACCTCCCCGTTGATAATGTGACGAATACCCTTTGGATGAACTTGGATCAAGCCATTCTCACCAAGGAGTTGGGCCGCCAGCGTAGGTACCGAAGTGAGGAATCCAGAATCACTAACTTCCTCGACAGTCTCGCCAATACTCAAGACGAGAGTACCATTGGCAAAAGAAAGCACAATGTATGCATCATACTTGTCACTTCGGTTGAGCTTTAGAGTCCAAACAGCCGAAGGCACACCCGGTAGCTCCGAGGCAACAATCTCGCTAACCGCAAGACCATACTTGATAGATCTAAAAGTACTCCTGGCGCCAGTACCACAAGCAGCATAAATTTGAGGAGCATCCTCGCCAGTGAGGTTGGCGACGTTGCAATCCATCAGGGGGTTCATAGAATCAATGCTTTCTACCAATGCCATGTTTTCCAGTGGCCTGACATTAAAGTAAACAGCTTCATATGATGCCTTAGGGTCTGTAGGGAAGCTGTCGCTCGAAAACTCCAGCTCGTTGTCATCATCGCCGAGCTTTTCGAATTGATAGAATTGATGGTTACCTGACTGCGTAGCGGCAAAGAGGAAACCGCTCTTTAAAATGCACAGGCTTGTTGAGAGGGGAATGGTGTCAAAGTATTTGATCTTGATACGCTTGACTTCACCGGTTGCGTTGCCTTCATCATCTTCAACCATATCCAGGGTAACCTTGAAAAGATCGCCATCATCGGTCTGAAGCAAGAAAAAGAAAGCGCCAACATTGCCTTTTAGTTTGTGCATGACACCGGCAGCAATAGATCGCTTCCTTGAAGGGTCCTCAGTAGCACCTTTCCTTCTTGGGATAGGAACTCGGAAAGCCTCTTGATTGGAATGGCGATATGTAATATTCTCCTGGCCACAGACAAGAACACCACTGGGGCCATCGTTTCCTCCAGGAACTTGAAACAGAAGAGATGCCGTTGGATCCACGGCGTCCGACCACTTGCGGACCACATGGTTCAAACCAAGATCTAGCTCATAATAGACGAGCTGGGTCTCGTAGTCATCGAGGGCATGGCCCGTAGGGTCTTGATCAGCCTCACTATAGTCTGTTTCAATAGAGGCAAAGACAGGATTGGCATACCCCACATCCAAAGCAACCAATGACAGGACGTGAACAGCTGGCTTGTGTGCCTCAAGGGGAGAACTAATGGTTAGTTTTGCCTGTGCATCTCTGTTAAGAACATAAACAAGTTTGTTCTTCTCAACGGCTGCGATCAAGCATGCGCGACCTTTAGGGTCGCAAGCTAGATATTCGCCTGGAATAACACGACGAATTCCAGATTTTCCAAATGTTTCCAAATGGACACGTTCAAAACGATTCGAAGCAGAGTTGTATTCCAATATTGTGATTCGGCCGGAGTCAGAAGAGACTATCAAGTAGTCTTGAGCAAATAATTGAAGTTAGCACTAGCACTTGTGCAAGATAATGGAACGTGGCTAGCAACTCGATTGGCTGTAATTGACAGGCCATCTAGGTAGCTGCTCAGCAAATGCATTGAATACATGTTTTAAAAGGGAAGAACAGATGATGTGAATGACAAGGCTAGAGAAAGAAGATGGAGTGGGGTTGCAAAACATAACGTACCTTTGTTACTACCAGCCAAACGAAAGGCAGCCAGTCCACGTATTATCCCAAAGACATCGTGAGACAAGAGAGTCACAACCTTGCCGAGAATTGGGTCAGGTCGCAAGAGAGTCAAAGTAGACCCGGATGCAGTCGCGATTTGCTGTTCTTTAGTTCCCGAAAACTGGCCAAGCACCGCCTGTGTGATATGGGTAGGTGGCTGGATGGTCAGCGAGTACATGAACATATTGGACGTGGTCGCCATGGTTGCTGCTTTTGGGAGCCTAGAGGCTCACCTTTCGCGCTCTTGGGTTGCTAAGGCAGATTCAGCGTCATCCACAAGCAGTGATATGGATGAAAGAGGAGGGGGTAACAAAGAGAGATGGGAAGGAAGCAAGAGGGAAGTGGGAGTTGACCATTCGATGATTAGATGACAATGCCAGTGTCTTTTCATAGGGAAAAAAAAAATACACCAGTGGGTCCTGGTTGAGCTCGCGTCCTTGAAGCACGTGATTAGTCACGTGAAGATACAAACAATAGCTCGAAACTACCCTAAGCCTCCGATAACCCTTGTTTACGTATCTCAAAGCTAGACGAGCCAGACTTCAAGCAGATGCAGCAATAACCGTTGACTCAACACTTGCCAGCCTTAACCCAAGGTCTTTAGCCTGACTTTATGGATATTGAGGCTGCATTTAACTTTACTTGAGGTGTCTTACCAGTCTTAAAGGCTAAAATAATCACCAATATCAAAAGTTGAGCTTCTGTCGTCAAGTCCGAACGGTGGCCTGCGTTCAGCAAGCATCGTGTTTAAGCCGCAGCATGTGTATATTCATGCGCATCGGCTATCTGAGAGCGAAGACTTCCAAAGGCACTGTGCCATTAAATCAACGAAAAATCCTGATCAACAGCCCGTGATACAAATGTAAGATCGCTGTCTCCATACCGCAGTGGCATGTCAAGCAGCAATCTGATATGGCATCTTCAAGCACATCAAAAAGCTCGGATGCCATTACATATTTGCAGAATAATGCTTTTCAGCAATGGCGACGGAATAGAATTCTTCGCACGAAGATTGAGAGAGATTTTCTTGTAGGTATAGCCAGATCCAATGTGAATGACTGAGTATTCAGAGTGAAACCTGCAAACTTCAGTGTTAGTGTATTAGTTAGACAAAGCATAATAAAGGCAGCTGTTAAGTAAATTTGGTGCTAGAAAGTTTCTTGAATCTGATACAGTAGTTGTATTTTCCTATAAATCATAGGGCTAGAAGCAATGTCGGATTTCGGTTCATTCGGGGGAGACGTCCCGGGGCTATTAAACACGATGGACGGGTATATCTCACGGTAAGCAATTCAGGAGCATATCGTTATTGCGACGAGAAAAACTGCAGACCGCAAAATTAGTATCTCCGAGGTAGCAGCAAACAAAGCCTAGCATCTTGGGCGGCAATCGTGCGTGCGTCAACGAGGACGGGGAGTGTTGGAGGATGTGCAGCTTGACGTTGATTGGCTGTGATAAAAATGGACCCAAATCTTGCGTTGTGGCGCACAAGGGTTTGACGGTCCCACTGGCAACAATAGGCAGTTAAAAAAAGTCACGTGGTACCCTACAAAACCGTTGCAGCTTTGTGAGATTTATTAGCACTCTTGCAGACAATGATGTAACATGGGAGCTGAGAAAGTTTTTGGGGAAGAGAGGAGAAGAGGGTTTTTTTCTAGTAAAACAGGACAATGCCATCCATGGGAAGGGATTGAGAAAGGTAGTGAAGAAAGAAGTGGGTGTTACTGCCTGGGAGACCCATACACATTGCGCCACATATGCCTGGACAGGACTCGCTGTTGGTCAGTGGTAGCAGCAATTGCTACTAGGAGGAACATGAGCAGGAGGTGATACTGCATGCATAGCATATAATTAATAGGGTTATTGTGTTTTTTCAACGTACATACAGATTCTGGTGCTTGATTTTTCTACTTCTTGTTCTGTATTTTGCTCGCAGCCTGACTGGTTTTGGATTGCACGTGTGATAATGGGGAGAGGGCAGTAACTTGGATCCAAGCACATCTCAAATTGAGCTGTCCACAAAGCTAGTTTGGCAGAAAGGCCAGATGCAAGCACCAATAGCCACGAAGGTGCCATAAATGCATAGTGTTGCATCCAGCAGATGCCCTATTAAAAGCGCTTTCAAATGAGCCTAAACATGCCGGTATGCTGCGAGTTTCAAGGTCTGATGCAACGAGTAGCTGCGCAGAGCTCCCAGGAGGAGATTTTGAAGGGCAAAGAAAAGCGCGGACGAGGGTGCTGGCATCGGGACGGAGCATTTTAGCGAATTAAATTATGTGGGTCGACGACTTGAAAGACTAGGCTTAACAAATGGGGTAGTTCAGCCCACAGGAGGTTGGTGTATGGAGACCTAGCGTCTGTTAATGCACTTGGTAAGGAAGACCTTGCTGGCCTTGTTCCTGTTCCTTCGGGGTTTAAGGTAGGGTTTAAGTGAGACAACAAAAGCGAACCCTCCCGGCTAGCTTTCTGGCTCTGGCTTTTTTTGTGAGCGCCTTGACAGAAGACAACTGCTTCCCTTGGCCGACATAATGGGTTTTCAATCGGTTGCAAGGGGGAAAAGGAATAATTTCAAACTTGCCTGAAAGTGAAGAAAAAAAACAGACAAGACAAGACAAGACAAGACGCAACTTTCTCATGAATATGCTACTAAGCTGTCGTCGTTTGAATGCGATAATTGCACGTGATTTAGACGACTCGTCTTGAAAGCGAGAAGAGCCCCAACGCCGTCCGCCGATTAACGGTTTGAATGCAATTGCCTTTCCAACAGCGTCCGGCTACCCTGGATGCGGGCAGCGACATGTCACAATGTGTAAGGGGGAAGAACCGGCGTTGTCTGCAGTAGCGTGGTGAGGTTTGCCTGCGCTGGCCAAATTTGCATGTCGTTGCTGTGCTGTGTGCTGTGTGGTGTGGTAGCTTTGAAGCTGTCTTTGAGCTCTGTCACTCCGTCCATCCGTTTTTTTATTTCCTCCTTTCTTCTAGTTGCCCATGTAGCACCTGCCATGTGCTGATTTTTTTGCCTTTCCTCATTTTTTTCTTCCGTAGTTAGCAGTTGCCCATTCTATGTAGGATAGTTTAAACGGCCTTTGACAAGGGCCGTGTAAGACCCCGGCACTGTGGCTAACACGCTTTTTTTCTGGTGTACTCTGCTCCTGCTACTTTTTGCTGCTCTTGCTTGTCTTGGCTACTTCCCTGTCTGGGCTTGCTCTTTCTTGCCTTGTTCTGTTCCTTCCTCCTTAACCTATTCCACTTCTTCCCTCGCTCGCTCATTTTCTCCTCGCTCTTCTCCTCCTCCTCTACCTTTCTTTCTTTCCTTTTCATTTTTTCACAACCCGCCAATCCACCAAACGCCCGCACCCACTTCCGCGTTTTCCCCCAGCTTTCGCCTGCGGCGTCTCTACGTTTCCTTAACTTTTCATCATCATAATCATCATCATCCCCATCATCATCATCATCATCATCGCCTGTTTTACACTTGATGCTGCAGTCTGTCTATATTGAGATATCTTGCTGTGTGATTATTCTGGACTGACAATCGCAAACTCTCCCTTGGTCTCTGACGCCGGCCTCGCAGCACAACCCCACGAGTCATCGCTTCGCTGCTTCTTTTGAGCGAGCTTGCGTGCTGCTGTCGCTCACAAAAGCCCTTCCGTGGGCTATCTTATCTTAATTCTTTTTTTCCTAGCTGTTGTACTGTTTTTGTAACGGTCGTTGTATGCTGCAATGGTTTGTCTTTCGTTTGGCCGCTGTCGCTATTTCTACGCGCCTGTGGTCTTTTTCTCCTTCGTCTGTTGTCTAACTCTTCTTCTTCTAGGTTCTCTACAAGCGTAAGCCAGTTGTTATTCCGCCACCTTCCGCTGACATTCGCGATGACAACGCCGAGGTTGGTTATTTATTTTAATGCTTGCGTTCTTTTCTCTTTAATTACTGACGCGATTCATTAGGTATGGCATGTCCCGCAGACCGGCGAGATCTTTGCTACCTACGAAGACTACTCAAATCGGTAAGCCACCCACCTACCTACCCACCACCAACTCTACAACTACACTTGCTCTTGCTCCTTCCTGTACCCCCTCTACGCCTTTGTCTTAATTTGTTTCAAAAAGATCTCAATCTTTGCTAACCTCTCTTGTCCCCTCCCCAAATAAAAGAATTGATTTCTACAAGCAGGCAAGCAAATACTTGAATGAACATGCAGGCTTTCAAACCACTAGTCTAACACCCCCACCAGCGCAAGTTTATCTGCCAAATCACTGGCCAAAGCAAACTCACCTTCTTTGAAGCCTTGAAAAGCGAGGTATGCGCTGTGCCCACTCAGCCCAGCCTAACCCCCATACACCTACAACTGCTTGTCCTCCTCCATACCTCCCCTCTTTTTTCTCCTCCACCAATCGCTAACCATTCTGTGCTCCTGTGTCCAAACAGAAAGCTGGAGCCAAAGAGGTCCAGCAAGCTTTCCCCGAATCCCTCAAGGGCCCTGTTCTGCGCCGAGTGCAATTTCAAACTATTTCTCGAATCGACCACCTCGTCGACAACATCTATGATGAATTCAAAAGCGAATTTTTCCCCGGTGAAACCGTAACGGCTCAAATCACCAACACCGAAAAAGTGCAGGGCACTATCCGCGAAAAGATACGCGTTGGTCCCAAGTTGCAAAGTGATGGTACCATGAGCCAACCTTTCTCGCGATACGTCATCAACATCGAGGATCGCGAAAACCAGGAAGCCGTTGTTGACGGCCCAGCTGTCATGAGAGACCGCAAAATTTTCACAAAGGCCGTGCTGCGCACTTTCATCAAGAATGCCGTATCGCGAGAAGCATGGAACGGTGCGCCGTGGGTTGTGAAGCATGAGTTTGCTGACTCGTACCACATCGACACCCGCGTCCCTCAACATCTACGCTACGACCATAAAGTTATGCAGCGCAAGCAACTTCAGGCTGCCAAGCGAACTAATCATCCCATGGAATCCAATGGCTTTGCAGATATTCATGGATTGAATCCCCGGCACAGCATGCACCACGAGCCCGCTAGACTGCCCGATTTAAAGCCCAAGAGCCATAAGATACGCCCTCAATTAATCGCCAATCCCATGACATTTCAAAGCCCAGCTAGCTACGAGCCAACCTACGTTACGATTCCTCCACCATCTGCCAATTATTTATCGATTTCACTTCGAAACAACAATCCCCCGCCCCTGCGCAAGGCTCAATCACCGCCTCTACCCGTGCTACCAAAATACCCCATTGACGATCTCGATGTAGGACTCAGAGCCGGCGTTGTTCGTCCAAAGCTCCGGTTTGTATGTGGGGACCATCCTTTAGCCACTCCCGACGATTCCTACCCCTATTCGTCGCAGCTCAAAATGTCTTCCATCGGGTATCTCCTGGAAACATGGGATACTCTTAATGTATACTGCGAAATTTTCAAACTCGACTCTTTCACGTTCGACGACTACGTCGAGGCATTATGCATCACGTCACTAGACACTATGCCTCAGTTAATTGAAGAAATTCACTGCAGCGTATTGAAAATTCTCGTGGGCTCAGAAGCTGATGGTGGTCGAGTCGAATTCGCCCTTCCCGCAGAAGAGGAGGAGGAGGAGGAGGAAGACGAGGAGGAAGATGAAGAGGACAACACTATGCAGATATCTGAACCTGAAGAGAAACCCTTAGGCCGTGCCACCCGCAGTAGCATGGCTAAAATTGAGGCTGACAGAATAGCAGCTGAAGCTGCTGCCGCTGAAAAGGAAGCTCAACAGCCTGAACTCACTAACCGCGCGAGTGAGTTGTTGCAAGATTTTGACTGGATAGAAAGTCTCCAGAAGCGCCAGTTCCAGGGTGGAGGGTGGCAGCGCATTATCGTTGGTCTGTTGAGCCAACTCTCACGCAACGAGCGCAAGACTAAGGCATGTGAGGAAATTCTCGCAGAGCTCGTTCCTGATGCAGTTGAGCCAACACAAGAAACCGTGGTAGAGCAGTATGCAACCTTGGATGTCAACACCAAAATCCGCATTCTTCAGATTCTTTGCATGTTGACCACAGAAACTAAAGCTGTGCGGGGATATATGGAGGACTGCAGCGAAACCATGACACAATACCGCAAGGAAAAGATTGAGTGGCAAAGACAACGCAAGCAAGCGTAAGTTTTATGAACTGGACATGCACACACAACTCACAAGCAATGAGTTATTGACTGACAATCCATACAGAATTGAGGATCTCAAGGGCCTTAACGAGCAGCGCAAAGTCATGCTTCCTGACAATATGCCTCCTTCCCCTGCTACCGATATGGACGATTCGAAAATGACAGATGTGGACAATTCCCGCATTGACGAGGCGGAGAATGAATCGGATGATGATCGGTCTCCTGCTCCCAACTCACGTAAAGCGGCTAAAAGAGACGACAAGAAGAAGAAGCTAAAGAAGGAAGAGACACCTGCGGCCAAGACACATAAGCAGTCTAAGCAGTTTATTAAGCTACTGAAAGACATCCAAAAGAAGGAAGACGCAATCAAGGAGTGCGAAAAGGAGATTGCTGTTATCGACAACGATCTACGGGAAGCCGATTGCCCACGCACTCGTGTTCTTGGCAAGGACCGTTTCTGGAATAGATACTACTGGTTCGAACGCAATGGCATGCCCTATGGCGGCCTTCCGGATAGCTCTACTGCATCTGCTGCCTATGCAAATGGCTGTATTTGGGTTCAAGGACCTGATGACATGGAGCGTGAAGGGTTCATCGATTTGCCCACCGATCTGCAGAACGAGTACAAGGCACGCTTCAACATGACCGTTACTGAACGCAAGGCACGCGAAGAGAGCGACACAAGTGTCTTCAACGCCGACCAATGGGGCTACATTTGTGAGCCTGATGATGTTGACAAACTGATTCACTATCTTGACCCTCGAGGAATCAACGAACTGAAGCTGCGCAAAGAGCTAGTCACCTTTCGAGAACGCATAATCGCCAACATGAAGAACCGCAAGATCTATCTAGGAATACCCGATGAGCCTAAGGATAAGGAAGATGCCGACGACGGGGTGAAAGAGGACAAGGATCACAAGGTCGAAAATGCCGACACTACGACTGGACCTCCCTCACCGGCCGTCTCTAATGCTACCAACAACGATGACGATGGCTCCAAACGCAATGGCAAGCGCTCGATGCGCCGGAAGCGCCAGTCGCAACCGCAGCCACCAGCACCTGAGGATGACGTGATGATCAACAAAAGTGAAGACACTCCCATGCCTCAACCGCCGCGCTGCTTAAAATGGGAAAATACAGTGGCCATTGAAGAGTTTGGTCACCTCCACAGCGAGCCTCCGCCGCCGCCGCCGCCGAAACGCAGGGGGAACAACAAGAAACGCGAGAGCACAGCAGTCACGGAAGTCGACGAGCCGCCACGGAAAACACGGCGAAGATAGCACCATTGACCACACAAAAGTCAGATGTCGACAGCAGCCTATTATGTGGCGTGACCTTTGGAGTACAAAATATAAATGAATGATTTTTTTTTCTTTTTTTTTTTTTCAAATCCAGAAAGCGGCCAAATCAAGAAGCCAAGCCACGACCCTCAAAGAAGAACGCTGACATAAAATAAAGGCTTGGACCTGGACCAAGGATGGATGAGGGAAGATATCTGTTGTTGAATGTGGCATACATAATCTAGGTATTTTTTTTTTTCGTTTTTGTTTGGTTCCTTTGCGTTTTTTCACCATTTCTTTTTCTGTCTTGTTGCTCTTCTCGCCTTTAGTCTTTTTTGCTTGTTGTTGTTCATTCAATACCTCCTCCATTTGCTGTAGAACTGAGGTTTGCCTTTTGTTTTTCTTTTTTTTTTTTTTTTCCTTCTTCCTTTCTCTCTTCTTTCGCTTGTTCTCATCTACTGTGCATCTCTTACTTGCCTGTTTTTCTTGTTTCTTGCTTGGTTGGCCTTGAGATTCTTGTCTTTTTTCTTCTTCTTCTCTTGCACCGATCATTTGCAATTTGTACCTTCTTTTTTTTTACATCACTATTATACCTTTTGTTCTCACTACGCTTGCTCGTCCATCAATGTTGGTGCTGATTACATGATCAAATCGCAGAACATTATTTATACAAGTTGGGCTTCTTTTCCAGAATTTGGGGAGTTTTTTTTTAGTTAGACAATAAGAGTTAAGAAATTAAACAGAACAAGGACGAGGCCGCATATAACATATAAAGGAGAGAAAAGACAGTAGGTAAATCAGGAGACTGTTGATAGAAAGAAAGCAGTGTTTAGATGGATCAAGGAACGAAAGCCTTTTTTAGTTTAGATCAAAAAGAATTCAAGAACTATACCATGGAATTTAGAGATAGCGCAAAAGTGGTATCTTGGATGGGGAAAAAAAGATTGAGGGAAAGAAATCAGACATGAAAGAAGAGTATGAGCGGCAGTATCTAGGACATAACGGTATGAACATGAAAATGACGGAGACGGCGGATGTTGCCTCGAAAAAAAAAAAAAAAAAAAGAAAAGAAACGCTACTTTTAGGAAGGGGAAAACCGATAACAAGGCATGGGAGTCGTTGTATCAAATCGTAGCGGCTCATAGATGTGACAAAAGAGGGTATGCTGTGTATAAGAAAATTTGCTGCGACGGGTAAAAACAGAAAAAAAATGAGAAATGAATGTATGAGTGAGAGAGAGTGTAGGCGAGCGAATGCGTAAAGAGCAGATGACCCTGTCAGGACAAGAGTGAATAAGAAAAGAGTGGACGGCCATCTCAAAAGACGCCAAGTGGTTGATGATTGATGGTCGAGCAACATTGTGCTGCGACAAAGAACAAAGGAAAAAATGAATGTGGGAAAAAGTTGCCAGAGGCGGTGTAGAACGACTAAAACAGAAGAGGGGGTGGAGATGCGCGCTATCATAACAGCATCATAAAACATTTCTCTTGCCCCTGCTTCTATTTAGCATTCGAACTCAACACCCAGTCTGGTATCAGTGGTGTTAAGGCCTGCTCGCACACCTCACTGCCGCCGTCAGAATCGCCATCCCCCACTTCGCTGCCCTCTTTAGATGCACGCTTTACATTTCCAGGAACGTTGTTGCTTGTTTCAGCGCTCTTGAAAGATGCGGTATCATAGCCGTCCAGGTCCTCTAAAGGTGGCATTTCGTCATGAACAGCGGTGGCAGGATTGAAATCATCAACGCTGCTCTGTCGACTAAGGCTGCTTCGCACAACAGGCATAGACCCACTGCGAATGCGTCTCAGACTACGAATACTGACGCGGCTAGTTAGGACGCGACCAGCAGCAGGGGCAGCTAGTACAACAGTCCCAGGGGTGGCCAGGGGTGGCGGCCCGGGGGAATCAGAACGGAAGAGGGGATGAATATGGGCTTCAGCCTCAACAGGCTTGGCAGCTGCCGATGAGCGATGGTGATTATGATTGGCGCTGGACATCCGTGGACTAGCAGTAGCGCCTTGGGTATGACTCCGACCACGACCGCGAGGCGCACTGTCAGGGTCAATTACAGGAGGTAGATCCAATATGCCCGTGTATTCTGACTCGGGACATGAAGAGCGTACGGCATGACCAACACGATTCCGGATAGGAGCAGTAGGACTCTGAGGAATGGTCTCAAGAAGGCGAGACAGGATTGGTCTGCTCTTGTAGACAGGAGTATGGGAGGTAGTAGAGGAGGGCGAAGATACTGAATTCAAGGCACTTGTGTCTAAAGAAGACACGGCTTCGGTCGGCATGTGCGAGTAGGCAGAGTCCATATTCTCCAAGCTCCGATCTCCAAGTGTACTTGAAATATTGCCAATGTTGGGATTTTGAGAATAAGTAAGACTAGGGTTGGCAAAAGACATTGTATTTGCCAAGCTACGAACACTTTGAGTCGTGCTTTGTAATGACTCAAGAGATACTCGCGGTAGTAGCCGGCTGGATGGGCGAGGAGTCAACGCCCCGGCAATGCCTGGCGGAGATGCAATAGGAGATGAAATAGTGGTACCGCTAGCTACAGTAGAGATTGATAACGCAGCAGAGGTCACCCGCTCTAAATCTACTACGGGCAAAGTCGAGATGGGGGTGTTGATACGATGAGATCGGATAGTGGCAGCCGGGCTGCTCCTGTGTGAAAGAGTGCGGATAGTTGGCGCTGGGCTAATCTTGCTCGAGAAAGAGCGAACATCGAAGCTCTTCTCCATCGATTTTTCCATTGACGGCGAGTTAGAAGTCAGAGTCGACGTGGAGACTGGAGAGGATGTGGCTGGCATTGTAGTAGAATAGCGGATACTCTTGATGTTAGAAGGGCTGCCCTTGGGGTCTTTTAATCGAGACTCGCAATCTATCGAGCTCGATGTGTATTTAGGGCGGCGAGAAGACACGATGTTGACATAGAGGGCCATTTGCACCAAAAAGCCCACCAGAGTGATGACCGATATTGTGGACAGCAAGGCGACCGGGCTCAGGCCCGCAATACGGACGTCTGACGCCAGCTGCCCGATAAAGATGACTGACAGAGTGCCAAAGGTTGCGGCAGTTGCGCTAAGAATGGTGCTGCTAGCGAATAACGAGCCTGAAACCCAAGAGGGCAGTACTCTCAAAGGAGAGTCTCCTGTTGAGAGCAGATGTGAGGCGTAGAGGCCGCTAAGGGAGAGGAAAGCCAAGCTAGATGCAGCAGTGCCCACTATTGATAGCACATGCACAGTGGACTGGGCAGATGTTGTGTGAGTAGCGACCACCGCATTGAGTGCTACAGAAGCAGCAGAAGCAGTCATAGCTGCGGCGCTTAGGGCCTTGGGAGCTTTCCATGACGAATACATGGCGTATTGTGTGAATAGATGGTAAAACTTTTTGATGTGTAGGTTGGAGGCGGTATCCAAAGACTAGATTCAAGATTCTGCGGCCCAGCCTGTGACTTTGAGTTTAAAAGACAATTGAAACAGTTTAAAGAACGACGTAGATGAGAAAAAAGCAACCAAGAACAAAAGCAGTCAACGAGTGTGAAGAACGAGTGAAAAGAAGAAAAGACAAAAAAGACAAAAAAGAGCGAGAATAGAGGGGACGAGTCGTCAAAAGAAGGGCGAAAGAGAAGAGGAAATAAGACCCAGGGTAGCTGAGATGTTATATAAAACCAAAGTAGGGCCAATGCCGAGCCGCCTATAAAGCAGCTTCCGGATCAATTGGACTCTGTCTGTGCTCTAATGTTTTCAAATGAAGGTCGAGGTTTGAGGATGACCGTCGAGATGATGAGGCGGTCAAGAAAAAAGAAGTAGAAGAGAAGAGAAAGCAGCTCAGGTGGGGGAGGAGAGGATGAGCAAGCCCTGCTTGTAAGTAGTCGATCGCTGATGTAGTATTCGACTAGCAACAGGGGAACGGAAAACGGAAGTCTGTTTGTGTTTTGTTTTCCTTTGTTAGCATTTTGACCTTCTCATTCTTTTCTTTTTTTTTTCCAAGACGGCGGAGGATTGAGGATTGACCGGGATAGATGCTAGGCTGGATGTAACAGAAGAGAAAAAAAAGTGCAGGGGAAAGACAGAGCTAGGGCTCCCCTTGTTTGTGCTGCTCACAGAGGGGCATAAACAAGAGGTTTGAGGGTTGCCGTTGATGTTTGTTTTTTTCTTCATACCTGTATGATGTCTTGAATCAGCCGTGAAACCTGTTTGTTCCAAGCTGTTGGAAGATGACCAGTATGAGATGTCGATAAGGTGGACAAGAAACCACCAGCCTCGCAGCCTCGCAGCCACGCAGCCACGCAGCCACGCAGCCTTGCAGTCTGATAGACAGCAAAGCTCTTTCTTTTCAGCCACCTCCGAAAGCCCTGTCGCTCCTTCCCTGTAACCTGAGCACAACTAACAAATAGACGAGGCGGAAAAAGACCAGGGCAGATATCTCGTTGTTGAGCCCGGCAAGAGCAAGGAAGCAAACAGCCGCACCAAAGTGGAAAAAGAAAAACTGCAAAGACGACAGAGACTACAGAGACAACCTCTTCCACAACAAAAACAAAGCTACGAAGCCCAAACTAAACAAAGAGTCTCAGTTTCCCAGATCGTTTAGCTGACTCAGTGCCCCCCTGGCAAACGGCGAGTAAAAAAAAGGCGGGGAGGGGGAGGAAAGGGCTAGGCAAGCCTCCTTGCGTGGTTTGATGATTTCCCGTATGCAGGTTCAGATTCTGCAGGTCCAGACACAGGAACGGCAGGGCAGAAGGCTGTGCGTGTCTCAGGAGCCTTCCACATGCAGAAGACAACACAAAGTAAATAAACAGGCGGCAGCACAATAGAGAAGTCGGCCGGAGATGTACGTTTTATCGCGAGATTTCGGTTGGGATCGGGCAATTCGAGATCGGCGTCGAAGAAGAGCGTAGACAAAGATTGAGCACTGATAGACGAGTCCTGAAAAAGATGATGTTGAAAAAGAAGGAAAAAAAAAAAGAGAAGAGCAAGAAAAGAAGACTCTGATTCTGCCTCCAGCCGTGCGGGCTCAGGCGGCCAAGCTATATATGAAAATCTTTCGATGCCGCTTTTCTATGCTCTTGGTGGCATATTTGTTTACTTTGCCAGCTGGCAGCTGTTCAGCGGGCAAGACGTCAAATCGTCCGGTCCTGCGTGAAGCTTGGTACCCTGCTGGCCCCTCCGCCAACTTCTGTCATTTTTTTGCTGGCGCGTTGGATGTTTATTTACCTTGTTGCTGGGACTGTTTTCTTTGGTTGTCTGGTATTTTGTGTGTTTTTCTGGAATTTTTCCTATTTTTTCGGCATTTCTCACTACCCAAACTGGCCCACGTTCTAGTTCTCTAGGCTCTAGAATCGCCTCAAGTATCATGCTCTGACCATTGCGTACAGGTAAGCCAAAGTGACAAAGCATACTCACCTGAAAGAAAACTCTTAGCTCAGCTGAGATATGATGTCAAAGCAAGAGGGATACCCCGAGCTGGAAGTAAACAAGTGAAGAAGGGTCAATGACGATGAAGGACGGTCGTAGATGGGACGAAGGCATAGGGTTCATCATTAGGGTTGACTGAAAGAAACACAGCCAAGCTCCAGCCCAAGCCCAATAGATGCGCCTCTGCAGCTGTGCTTGCAGATCTATCTCTATCTTCCTGATCTCCCCAGATGGTTTCTCCTGTGGTGCCCTCCCTTTCTATTCCAGCTCAAACTGCCGCCTTCTAGAAGTACCGTACTTGGTAGCTATGACGCCACATTCTCCCTACAAATCCAGCGAGCGAAAGTTCCTATAACCTTCCAGCTCAGCAATTCCGGCGGCGGCCAACATTACCACACTGCAAATGAAAAAGAGGAGGCAAAAAAGAGAATTCTATGGAAATCCAGAATCAACACACAAGCAGCGCAGAAAGTCTCGTGCCAATGCTTGCCTTCGGATTGCTATGGCGTCGTTGCTAGCACAACAAATAACACGCAAGAGAAAGCAAACACTCCAGCACTATCCCCGCACCAAGCAAAGGCACTAGTTTACATTCACGGCCAGTTGCAAGCGCTTCCTCTCTAACTCGCCTTGCTTTGTTTTCTTTTGAAAGATTTCACCCAATCATCTGCCATTCCACTCCATCCTTGCAGAGAGCGAGACCAGGGTCTTTTGGTCCCCATCTCCTGGCGACGCCACACCCCGATTAACGGCAAGTTTTCGAAGTGGTGGGTCGCCTTTTGCAAAATGCATATATGCATGTAAAGAAGGTTGACTAGAGCCCCTTGACATGCATGCTTTGGCGACGCCATTATTGCATAACATAGACACCTAACCCATGAAGGTTTTACCTAAAACAACTCAAAAAGCTTAGAAATCCAAAGGACAAGGATATTCTACACACAAGTTGTTTTCTCATGACACCAACTCCAACTCGGTAGTTGAAGATCTACCTAACATGCCCCACTTTGATCTCTTTTTTTTTTTTTTTTTTTTTTTTTCTTTTTTTTTTTTTTTTTTTTTTTTTTTAGTTTCCTCTTTATTTTTTTCTTGGCCTTGTTCAAAGTTGAGCCTTCAGTATCGGTACCCCGCCGCCGGTGGAGACCTCCAAAGCGCTACGTAACGACTTGCAGTTCACTTGGCACGACAACACATTATAACTGTTTTTATGGTTTTTGTGGCCAAAACCAAGCACGGGCCAGGGCACCACATTTATGTAATAAAAATAAAACAACGTGTAAGGAAAGCTGCCCTTCAGTCGCGTGTTTTGTGGCCGCCGCCCATCTGCAAAGCCGAAAAACTAAAGCTAGGGGATTCTCCGACGAGTTTAATTTTACCCTACCACCGGGCACAGAATAGTGATTCGTGCTTTCACCAAGGCCGGTAACTCAAGGTATCGATCGACGTGCCATTGTGGAGCCAGGGGTGCTACTGTTTTACGAAAGAATAGCCGTGGCTGCCTTGATGTGCTTCGTGCTTCGTGCTCGGAATAATCTCGAAGATCTTAATGGACAGATGCGATGTGTTATACTAATATGAAAGCTATGGCTTTTAGCTAAGCTGCCTCACCCCCAAGGCAATAAAAGACTCGGTTTTACCAATTTGACTATCCTTGGGAGCATAAGCCGAGTTATCGCGACGTACACCCCCAAGAAGGACTTTTGCTTTGCAGGTCGCTAATAATATATCCATCTTGTTTAGTGAGTCAAGACTTGAAAAGGGTAGAAGCCGGAACTTGAAAAGAGCATGTGAACTCTGTAGGCTATTCAGCAAGCCCACCAACAGAACGGCAGCCTGCTATCTAAATGAAGTCGACACAGTGTCGCTCGTCCACCGCCTACAGTAAAACGCTAGGTGCTAGTCTAGTCGGCTAAGGGCCAACGGGTCGGCGGGAGGATAACGTTTACCGTGGATGCATGGTGCGTAACAAAAGCAGTTGCCCAACAGCCCACCCTGCTGTTCTCCTTTTTTTTTTAATTTTTTTATTAATTTTTTTATTATTTTTATCTTCTGTTTTTCTATTTTTCTATTTTTCCTTGGTCCTTTCATCGGCATTTGACCTTCACGTGTCGAGGACTCCACTGTGGGCTCTTCTCTGTTCCCGGATATTTCCAATAATAAGGAAAAGTGTAACTCTAGAAAGGGGATAAGCGGTTGTAATTCTTCCGTCCACCAGGATGGTGGCTCGCTCTGAACTGATAGTCAGGGATCCGCATGATGGCTGTCCCGAGAGTGCAGCTCCAAACATGGCCTTCGGGAAGGGTTCCGAGCACCTCCTTTTGCCTGCTGTCACGGCTTAGACTACAAGATGTTCATTGTAGCAGGTTCTGATAGTCAGAATGTGTGCATTGGGCGGAGCAGGAGAAACAATCAGGCTACGCTTTCTAGATCTGGGAGGTGTTTACGGAATTCACATGTGGAGCTCAGACCAACTATGTCTCCTGGCGCATCCCTAGCACCTGCTGGTTTTTCACATCTTGGTTAGGCCCTTTGTACCATGCATTTATCGCCTTTCCCCCATTAAGCAAGGCCTCATATAGTATACTGCAATTATCGGCGTATTTGTCAAGGACAGGGGCCAATCAATTGTTCTTTTCTCGAAGGAAAAAAAGAAGGCCTTCAACAAAGAAACCATTCATGATTAATCCTGTCCCGCCGATTCTCAAGTATATATATCTCCAATATCTGCACTTCCTCAGCTCCAACTCGAATCGAACATCTAGATCATCCATCCACCCGCCCACCACTACTCTGCTCTTCATTCAGCATCTTCTCTTCGCTCTTCTACTTTATTCTTGCCTCGTTCTTCTTGCCACAATGAAGTTTTCTATCCTCCAACTTCTTTCCATTACTTTTCTGGGCTCCTTTGGTCCTACTGTCGTGCATGCCAGTAGTGGTCTGCTAGACAACGACTGGGGTTCCGTGAAGTATTACGATGATGTTGATGTTGATCCTTGGAACCTCCCTGGGGGTGTTACCTACGCTCAAGGTTATGTCAATGGCGAGAAAGACGGCTCAGGTTAGTACTCAATGCTACAAAACCCTTTATTGGATAAAACTAACCAACTCTAAAGTTTATCTGGATGGTGTCCGCATTCGCTGTGGAGTTGTCCCATACGACGATAATGACAACGTCTGGATGATTGCTTCCAGAGGGAACTTTGACAGTGTCGGCTACATCTTTCCCCGAGGAGGATATGACTATACCCAAGATGACGACATGAAGGACTGTGTAATTCGTGAGGCGAGGGAGGAGAGTGGGTTTAGGATAAACAGAGAATCCATTTCCTCCCTGGGTATCAGCAAAAGCAGTGGTACTTATTGGTTCAAGGCTACAATCGATTCCTTCGATGATGCCACCGATTCCGAATCAAGACCCGCTGATCCGACGTGGTTCGACAAAGAAGATGCCCGCGCTGAGATGCAGCGCCCTTATAACAAGCCTAGCAAGAAGCGGGAGATGCGTGTTGCTCTCTACATGGCTGAGTAAGGCGACGAAGACGAGAACAGGGGCCAGAAACGAGTTTACCGCTGGCATTAAACTTGGCTCAAGGCATGGACAAACCCTGAAAAATAATTGGTTCATTACATAAAAGTTTTTTACTACATAAATGCACACAAACTTTGCCTTATTTTCCCTCAACATCTTGACACGCAATTGAGACACCTTGCAGTACACTTGTATCTTCTTCTTTTTCTCTATCACCTGCAACTCTATTTTTTCAAGCGCTGTAGTTCCCAATGATCTCTTGATGCCTTATTGCTCCTACTCATGCTTGGCTTGGTTGTTTTAATTTGGGTACCACATGGCGCATACTCCCTGTCCCTTATTCTTAGCGTCCCAAGCCACAGCCTAAAGTTCCCAGAGTGTGGCGCTGATTCGCGAATAGGCTGTTGTGAGAAGGCGCAACTAGGGACAAACCCCGCCCAACTCAATCGAAGCTTGCATCATCAACCCACAAACACCTCTTTCCCCTGCGACAAATGAGCAGTTGCATACATGCTCTTTGTCTCCACAAACTGCACTCTATCCAGATCAGTCACATTTGCCCCAGATGTTATTTAGCCTCATGCTCCTAGAGACAACTTAACCCCTTTCTCTAGTTTTCAAGTTGCTGATATCAGCATGCTTTCCCTGTGCGTGCTTTCGGGGACTCCGCACCAAAGCTCTCAATAAGATTCTCCTGTTCCTTATAAAGACTCTAAGGGTTTTTCCTTTTTTAGGTCGCCCCATGCTATTGTCAATACCCACGCCCTTTGATCCCACTTTAAGTTATCCCACTTTCCTTATCACCGAAGTTCCGAGAAGAAGACATGGCGAACATGAACCACGTTCACTTGAACAACGCAATGTCTAAAAAGCTTAAGCTTTCATTGCTAATCCGTAAAAGTCGGTTAGTCATAATTGCCATGCACGCCGCCCATCTGCTCCCAAATGGTAAGTCTCGTTGCTAGATGGTCCATACATCATTCCCTTCTAATTGACAGTGTGTATACACCCCATTTGCCTCATATCATAGTGGGCCTTGCCATCTAAAGCCCCATGCATGGTAGAGTCAGCGAATGCCATCACGCATTTCCCACCCACACTGCCAAATGCACGCTGGAAGGATTGTAAAATTAGTACTGCGGCTTTCTTGGTTAGGATTCAAACTCCCGTCTCTCGACTTGCCTTCTTAAAGGAACAAAGAACCCCATATACCATGAACCCGCCGATATCGTGTGTCATATTTATAGACGCTTGTTTCAAAAAGACCATGTGGTGTCCTTCTTACTGCCGTACATATGCTATAGCCTTATTGCCACATCTTTCCAATACCCTCATTGACAACCCTCCGAAAATCCCTGGCTCGCCACCTACAGGGCATGGCCGTCGCCAGCCACCAACACACCCAAAGAAATGGGAGTCCCTGATGTTTGGTAAAAGAACGCTCATTGTCGCTAACACCTGCCGCCGTTCTCTCTTCCAACTCTGGTACCGGTGAATTTTGTAAATCCCGATTTGGTGGTCATTCAAAAAGCCGGCATGCTATCTTTCCGTCGCCTCGTATGAGTATTTCCAGAGCTGCTTCTTGCTGCTATTGTGTGGCAACGTAGCCACCGATTTCTATAAAGGCCAAAGGAGTGCAGAGCAAACTGCAATCAACCTTGCAAAGCCTTCTTTTTGATATTGAACTGGCCGTAGATGGCAATGGACGTCGTCATTCAAGCTAATAAAGTTGTTTAGACCAAGTGGTGGGTGGCATGTAGGAGCTTAAAGCTTCCGTAGATTGGGCTTGGCTTTCTCACTCTTGATGGATGGTAATACCCAAAGCAACAGATGCTTTTTGTTACGTCTGTGCGTACGCATGCGCCGTTGATCTGCAGCCATCTATCACCAATGAAATGCACAATATTTCGGCGAACAGCCCGACTCGTTATTTCTTGCCTTTTGCTTTCTTAGGGAGACAAGCGGCAACCATCTATGCTCCACATTACAGATTTTGACAGAGCATGGCATGCGCACCATGAAAGCTAGTTAGTGTTGTGACATGCTACAAGGAGGGGTGTGCTATACACCCTGAAACTTGATGATTTATTTGTAGTATTATACCTCCAAATTCGGGGACTGACAAGGTTGTTGTTGTTGTTGAATTTTTTTAACGTGGACTGACAAGGTTAATGCTCGCTTAGACTTAAAAACAGCTCATAAAAAACATTATGGTGTGCTAATGCTGGGCCTTAGTTCAAGCCGGAGACGAGGGGCAGGGCAAGACTGGTCAAAAAAAAGTCAAAAGCCCAGGGCCCTTCCGCTATGCATATATGCAGGTATCGAGTTGTGAGTACTGAAATGCTCGCCAGTGTTTAGCAGCTTGTAAGCAGCCACTAACATTCATCGCATCAGCGCAGCATTGAAAAAGAAAGGAAAAGGGTGTGCGAAAGCGGGAAAAACCGCGGACAAGAAATTCAGCCCTCTAGTGATCCAAAAGAAAGAAAAACCCCGTTCCGTGGCTGTATTTATTCAATGAGTGCTTTCCTCTCAGCAGCAGTCATGGAACTGATGATAGAGAATAGGTGTGGCGCTGCGGTTGGAAAAAGAAGAGGCTAGATAGTAAAAAGTGGGACAGCGTTGGCGTTGAGCTAGACCTTAGCACAAGGCCGTAGCAGCTTCATCAATACACCACAACAAGCGGCCTACGAGAGCACAGTATAAATTTTCTACAAGTCCTGCAACCAGTTCTTTACTAGTAGGTCGCGTCTATCAACCATCTAGAACGTCCCAGAGCCTTGTGCTCGACCGTGGCTCGAAGGAGCCGTTGCTGGCGTGACTAATGAGGCCCATTTTCGCGACTGTCATCCGTGCGCTTCAGAGCTTTTCATTTTTTTGCGATAGCAACAAAGTAGCATTTGTTATATCGGACTACAAAGGGGAACACCGATGGCTGAGGATTAGGCATCATTGGTGTTGCATTTGTTTGCCGTTGCTATGCTTCCATATTGCACAGTCGTGACTATGGAGCAACAACAAAAAACTTTTCTCCCCCTTCCGGGGGTTGGGGGATTCATTTGTCTGTGTACACAAACACACAGATGCTAGCGTGTCAGGAGACAGCTATCAAGAAAAGAAAATTGGGAGCCTTGCGGCACAGCAGGAGGACAAGTTCTGTTGACAGGCAAACTTTTCTTGTGTAGTCAAGGCAACGACGAAACATGGCAAAGGGAGCAAAACTCTACGAATCTGTCATCGTGTGTCTGAAGACACCCTCTGAGGTTTCGTGGTGAGAAGGACAATTACGCCTGCTCTTTGGCTGGATGAAAATAATTGTCGACGAGATGAAAGCTCTGGCACAGCGAACAATGGCTCCTCTGGTTGCTTTCTTTATAGGAAGCCAGACTGTTGTCAAGGCTATTCTGGATGTAAACAAACCCAACCATAGCAACGCTGCTTCACGGGGTCCACAAAAGATAAAAGCGAAGAAGCTTCTTTTGCATCTCAAGACCAGTGAGTGCTGGAAATCGGGTAATTGCTCATTTTGTTTTTATGCAAGGTAACATCTAGGGGATGGATTTTGTGCAGGCCACAAACCCGTGTTTTGTGCCATGTACCTACATAATGGTGCACATTTCATTTCGAACGGGAGGTCTTTCCACTCCTTCACATGCAGAGCATCAGCACAGTCCTCCCAATCTGTGGATCGCGACTTTGCTGCTGTGATACGGCAAGTGTGTAGACTGGGCCCCGCTGTACCTTCTTGCACAAAACCATAGCAACCGCAAGGTGCACACAAATTTTGACCACACATAAAATCCTCATAAACAACTCTCGTTGCACAACCTTGCCTCATGCTGCATGTTCATTCTTTGTACCTGCATGGAAGCGATGCACTTAGTCTCGGATTCAGCTGAGTCTCCTCTGCCGTTGCCAGCCTTCCGCTTTTCTTATTCTCCATGTTTTCCTTGTGCATTTGCCACGTCTTGCACAATCATTCAACTCAGCCTCCCCATGCCTGAATCTGGTTGCGATTTACAATTGGCGGACGTGAACACGAGGTTGTCCTTTTGTCAAGGTCTTGGGTACTTTTTGTGCTCATGAATACGTAACCTACACGAGATGTCCATCATTGTTTGCATTGATGTGTTGCCACTGGCAAAATACATGACACGGGATCCCGTTATCACAGTTCTTCAGTGCATTGAAACAAACACAGGCAGAGCTTGGATGAGCCGCCTTTGCGGCTCAAGCTCCCAGGCACTGCTGATGTCTTGTCTCTTGTCTCGAACCCGTCCCATCTTTCGGCGTCTTCTTCCTCCTCCGCTTTCAGAGCTGCGCCGCATTCATACTGCAACTTGAGATGAAAAGACATCATAGCGGCAATAACTCGCGTTTGAGGCGATTGACTGGTTGAGGTGGCGGGGAAGGTCTGGGTGTAAGTTGCGGTCAACAAGAGGGGTTGGCAATTTATCAGGGTTTGGGCTTCCATGCAACGACTAACCCTAAATCATGAATCATTGAAACTACTGAGGAAATATTTACCCAACTTCTTAGCTAACCCTACACGCTAAATCTTAAACGTGCTGCCAAGTCCATCAACGCAGCAAGTCCTGGAACTCTCCTGTTTCCGTTTTGATTCTTTCCTTGGATGCCTCGTATCCCGGTTGCGACTTCAGAGCATCTGCGTACTTGGCCAATAGAGGGTAGGTAGCCTCTAGCGAGCCCTTTTCCCATTTCTCAAGCGACGCACAGCGTGCCATAGCCGCAAACAAAGGGAAACTGAGCAGGATATCAGCTGCTGTAAGGGAATTGCCAGTGATGAAGCGGCCGCCGGATGAAGACAACATGCCTTCAAGCAAGGCAAAATGACGCTTCATGTTGGGCACAATATAGGACTGTGATACGCGACCGGCGACCATACCAGTGATGGGCCGAATGGGGAAAGGGACGGCAGATGAGCCCATGCCTAAGGAGGAGGTGTCAGAGTCGCGAGAAACGAACTGAAATCGATTGCGAGCGGAGTGGAAGGGGTGAACTTACGGCCGAGAATCAGTGACATGACTACATAGGGCATCAGAGAGCCCTCGGCATAATGCAAGAGATACTCATAGCGTCTGTACGCCTCTGTCTCGCCAAACACATCGCCTTCGTGGCCCTCGGCCCAGCGCTGCGGAATCAAGTCTGCCTTTCCTTGGAGTGCAGCAAAATGTGTGGTGAGGAACTGAAAAATATAACCGCTCTCTGCGAGCACCAGCGGTGGCTGTGTGGGACCATCAGCGTCAGCAGTGGTTTCAGCAGGCCGCAGCTCGACTAGCGGCGATTTGCCGAGCGGGTGGATTTTGAGCAGCTCCTTTGGCGCTAGCGAGGTAGTCGGGTCACGCTTGAAGACATCTAGCTCATAGGGCAGCTTGAGCTCCTCGAGAAGCCAGAGGATACTCTGAGCACGGGACTTTTCTAGCCTATGGAGACGATAGTTAGAGGACAGGACTGGCGGCCACGGTGGTGGGCTATCGTCAAGGTGATGGGAAGTACCAGTAAACTTTGATCTTGGGCAGCGACATAATAGCGTTGCGAGTGAATGTTTGAGACATTTATGTGACGAGAGAATAAGGAACAAAGGCGTGTGGAAGTGAGGGGAAACCAGGGAACGGTGTAAAGTTATATAGCCGCTCAACTACCTGGCAAGGTCGTATTTGGGAGGTAAAAGAAAAGTAGGCCTGAGATCGAATCTGTGTATTACTTAATCTTGAGCCAGATAATAACCCGAAGGATAATTGGCCACATAATATCAAGTGATTGTTGTTTTGATGGGCAGTGCGGCGAAGCATTTCCCGGAATGAGGAGATACCGAGGCAGCTCGATGAGCTTCGCCGGCTCATTGCAAGTGTCAGCAGCTGCACTCAGCTGCATGGGAAAGGCAGCCTGGGAGGATGGGATCATGAGACCTCAGATTATGGCAATTTTTGGACAAAGAAGGTAAGAAAATCGAGGCATTGTAGGCTGCAGATTGGAAAAGCAGATGACCAGAGACGGTACAAAAAAAACTGCATTTTAACATGAGACAATGCCCAAGATTTGTATTGGCGTTTCTTGCCTCGTGTAACACCAGTGTTCTCTCGAAGGACAGGCATACCCCGCATACGGAGGAGGGGTGATGATGCTTTCTATTTTCTCGGGTTTTCTCACAAGGCAACACCTGGCAAACTGTTGAGTATTTTCTGCTATTTCCTTTTTGTGTTGGTTTACCTACTTCCAGCGGTAATGAGACACATCAAGCATCTGACGGCGATGACCTCAAATCACCCCGCTTTCCATAGTGCCTTTGGTGGTCGTCCGTTGAAAGAGTCCATCTTTACAATTGAGACTTTGCCTGAGAAGATTGAACTTGGAGATAAAGAGCTGGTTCTAGGAGAGGACTTTTCCCACGGGGAAAGACAGGCCTAAAAGATGTACAATTATCGATGATTCCAAGGCTGGGAAACACCTGGGCATCCTAGCCGGCCTGGGTTTATATACATACCTTGACTGCTAGTTCTTGATACTGGGATGTGGCTAACTTCTGGCTTTCAAGAGCATGGTGAAGTTTGAGCCAGGGAGTTCTTCAATCTCGAATCGGGCTAATAGTAACGAGCTCACTGCAACGCTATATGTTCACTTGTTCGTCTTATTCCATCTCTAATCACTGCTACCTCAAGAGAATGACACTGTGGTATAGATGGTACATTTTCTTAGGGCATTAGTGGCTACTCGCCACTGAGAAAATCGCAGGTACGAATGGATTTTAAGCAACTCCCGTGTTTCAGGGTCTGGAAACGAAGTGAGGAGGACTCCTCGCCACCCAGTGTGGCGCGGGTGCATGTGTTTCCTCTTCTGTTTTTTCTTCTACATCCTTTTTTCAATTCTTAAACTTCTGCCTGAATTGTTCTCTGCCTTACATTCGCTCAAAGGCATCGGGAAAGAGAGGGGGACAGGCTCGCTGAGCTGCCCTGGGGCACTCGGTGGTTATCTAACGATCTAACGCGCACCCGTGGCCACAACTTGGATTGATATTATTGAAGAGGAAAGTAACCCAGGGAGTCTAGCACAGGCTCGGTCCATTGCTTCTCCCGGAGTAACCTGAGGTTGTGGCGCAGCATGTCGGCAATGTGACTTGCTGTTTTTAGGTTTTGCACGAGGTTATCTGCAAACCTTGGACTCCACGACTTTGACAGTGCCTTGAATGTCTACTAGTGGCCCTCCTATCTCAAGGGATTAAAAACCAAGCAACTGAGTGGGAAACTGTGCCTAAGCCGTTTGCGACACTTCCTCAAGTCTGCCATCTCTAGTGTTGGCTTGTGGAACATAGTCTAGCTTCATCATGGAGAGGTCCTTTTAACCGGAAACATGAAAGAGAGCTAGATGGGGACAATAGTCGAAAATCGCCTTGCTAGTTGGTACCGAGAAAGTAGCCTCCCGGGGGATTGGACGTCGTGACGACCCAAAAATGGCTGGGCTGACAATTGTGTAGGCCTTGAATGGCCCGACCACTTTAATCGGCACACTAAAGCCCGGTCAACTAGTCTTCATCGTCCACCTAATCAGGTGCTCAATAGCCCGTGTTCCCGAGGTCGAATTCTTCGCTGCCTATTATGCCGCCTATGAGGCCGCCATGGTAAGGAACACCATTAAAGGGGGGTTTTGGAGGGCCTGAATTGCTCCCAAAACCCCAGAAAGTGTTATACCGCAGCAAATATGCAGCTACGGACTCCGAAATCATCGAGGCGCTTAAGCAACTTCCAAAGGGAGCGAAGGCAATGATGCATTAGAATGCCCTATTGAAAGTCGAGGCTTGGAAAAAGTGCGCCGCATATTCACCATACACGTTAGAACTAATACAAAAGAAAAGCAAATAGGTAGGTTGAACTCGGCACTCTCACTTGGGAGAAAACACATCTAAGGCTATGCTGTCCTCTTTTCAAATCCTGATGTGGCATACCCTCTACTTAACGTCAATTGCAACTCCTGTCTCCTGTGAGAAGATTTCGCACAAATATCGCGGGCAGTTTCTTGTAATTGCCTCGGCATTCTAACAGATTGCAAAAAGTCCTGGTTTGCTCGCAGTCTAAGACTGGACATCGTACCTTTGCGTCCAAATGTTTGAACCGTACGTGATGCAGCTCAAAGTCGCCAGATCTGGGGCGCAGTGCCGAGATTCGGGTGATATAAAACTGCTTCGGACGGATCGATGCTTCACTGAGATGCCTTCTTTTCATGTAGTTATCTTTTACCCTGTGGTGGAAGCCTGCTTCGAAAGCTTCGTCCCTCCATTGCCCTGCTATTTCAAGTGGCATTGCCTCCTTTGGGACCAGGAAATCCTCGCCCTAGCAGCTAGCCTTGGCTAGCTTACCAACTGCTTTGCTGCCCGGGATGCTGGAGTATCCTGGAACCCAATGTATCCTGCCATGTAACTTTTTCAGCGTTAGGTTACCGGGACTGCATTCCCATCCTGCCAGGATGCGACCGATTCCGTCTACTTTGAGCTATAAAGTGTCCAGCTTCTGCATTCGCTGACCGGCCCTGGATTCTTGACACAGATCTAGGGCTTCTTGGTGGGATGAGGAGTCTCCAGTAGTGTCTCTGGTTCCCTTCAAGGTAGCGATTGCTTCTGTCCGCAACTTCTCTGTGTCAGCATTTTGTCTATATAATAGATAGCGCGGCCTGCCCTAGCATCTCCACCACTATCGCATAAATCACCCGAGGAGACCTAAATCATGCCCTCTAGCTCTTTGTTGAGTAGGTCAAGGTGTGCCTTGGCCGCATCTCCCTTGCTTAGGTTTTCTGTCAGCTTTGCTTGTTTGTTTGCAGCATTTAACGGCTACGGGAATCATTAGGATCAAACGACGTCGGACTGGCTATCGGAGAGAATTGACCCTCTGCAAGGTTCACTATAGAGTTTTGCTGAGCGAAGCGTAGTTGCTCCCAAGTTGACTTGTTGCTCGTTTCCGCTCTACTGTGGTTGAAGTATAAAAGGGCAAAAAAAGCGAGCGAATGAGCGAAAGCAGGCAAACATCAAACAACAAACGAAGCAGTGTACAGAGTGTAGGGCGGATACAAAAGAAAAGTAGCAAAGAAAAGCAAATTTGTAGCTCGGCGCTGTCACTCTCGATAAAGCTTCCTTCTCACCGCGCCGTCCCCTTTCACGTCCCAATGCAGGACACCCTCCACTTAGGGTCTAGTTTTCCTGCCAGATGTCTCCTGTAAGGAGCTTTCGTACAAATCTCGTGGACAGTTTCTTCTCGTTGTCTGGACACTCCCACTGATGGCTGAAGGTCTTGGGTTGGCCACACCCTGCGACTGGGCACTATATTTCTACATTCGCGTGGTTGAGCCGCACGTAATACTCTTAGAAGTCGCCGTGTTCGAAGCGCGCTGCCGGGATTCGGACGACCGTGCCTCTATGTAGCTCCTTCATCCAGCCGATGTCGTATGGTTTTGGCCGGTTCAGCGCTCCACCGAGATGTCTGTCTGATCTTTGGGCAGTTTTGTTTCATCCAGGGTTGGAAGTCTGCTTTGAAGGCTTCATTCCTTCACCTTCTTGCTGTTGTCAGTGACATTGTCGCTCTTGGGAGTAGAATGTCCTCTACAAAGTGCCCGGCTTCTGCATCCTTCGGCCGGTCTGTTTTACCACTTCCAAATTGTCGACACACAAGTTTAGGCCTTGTGCTTGTGTGGGGGGCGACTCCAGTAGCAGCTCTAACTGCCTTGAGGGCAGCAATCGCTTCTGCGTCTGCCACATGAGCCATTGTCCTGTGCGTGCGGCCACTTTGCCTCGGGTTGTAGACAGTCCAGCTTGCTTTAGTGTCTCTATCACTGTTGCGTGAGCCATCTGAGTAGGCCCATATCGCATCCTGTGATTCTTTGCTGAGCAGGTCCAGGTGAGCCTTGGCTGCCTCTTCCTGCCAGCGGCTCGGCTGGTCCTTTCCCGTCCTGGCCGGAGTTGTGTCGAGTTCCTGATCGGGTGTGGCAGCAGGGCCTTTCCCTTATCGATGCTCCCGTCAGTTGTCGTCTGGTCCAGAGGGTGGCCTGCATTGTATCTCGGCACTCGCTTTGTTTTTTGGTATTATTTAACGTCTACCTACTGGTTTTCTACAGCAATACGACGGCATGTTCTGGATGGAGACAGAGTGGTTGATACCGTCTTCCACTACCGCTTCCGGGCAGCCAGCAGTTGCAGGTGTACGTTGGCTTCAAGTATCTCCCTTGACTTTATTCGGCACTCGCTGGTAAACTACAGTCGGTTATAATGTCCGATAAGGGCTGTAATCCCCCAACATACGACCATAGCCTGCGGAAAATACGGGGTCCCGTCTGCTCCCCCTTAGTCAAGCCGCAGAGCGCTGAACTAGTAGTATGGTGGGTGACCACATGCGAATCCTCGGTGTTGTATGTCGTGATACTTTTTGCTCCCGTGTGCTTTTTTGGAGAGTGCCTTGTTTGTGTTGTTTGGCGTCTACCTACTGAGGTTTCACAGCAATGCGACGGCATGTTCTGAATGGAAGCAGCGCAGATGATGTCAACTTCCACTGCTACTTTGGGGCAGTCAACAGGTGAGGTGTAGGCGTGTGTTGGCTTCAAGGATCTCCTACTGTTTAGAGTCCGGCAGTTTAGCCAGGAGGACTCTATCTAGCGCGGCCTGGGGACGTACCAGTCAGGTTCCAGGATTGGTTACCTGGTCTTTTTTGGCTTGTAGCGCCCTGCCAATATAGCAGTCTAATCTAAGAGATCAACGACTGTCGTCTAAGGGTATTAGGACGTCCTGAGAAGACCGTGGAAACCATGTGTTGGCCGCGTACGTCAACTGTGGTAGAATACATGCTCTCACAACGTGTATTGCCGACTTCGGAGGGGCGCCACTGTGGACTCGGCTTATCCGTCGGAGTACATTGGCTGTCTTCTGGGCTTTGGATGCCATTTCCTTACAGTGGTGCTTGAACTTCAGGGTGGCATCCCAGTGGACTCCGAGCCATTTCATCTCCATTTTGGGACTAATGGCCGTGCCATTTGGGAGTGTCAAGCCTCGCATCATGCTCGGTTTCCTATGCCCTCTGTAAAGGTGCATAAGATTCGTCTTGCTCCAGTCGATTTGGAGCTCGTTTTCCTCACACCAGTCTGTCGCCTTGTCTAACCAATCTTCCAGAGTGAGGATATTGGCCTTTAATGTTCTGGTCGACACGTATATGAGTCCATCGTCAGCGTATCCGAGACATTGCATGTTTGCAAAGAGGTCTGCTGTGTATAGCATGTAGAGAATTGGCGATACAGGGGAGCCTTGCGGCAGACTTCCTCCAACCTTTCTCTTCACCGGGTGCCCCCCTTCTACTGAGAGGCTAACGCTTCTGTCTGTCAGGAAAGAGTCTACCCATTTGCACATGGGCTCTGGCCATCGCTGGGCCCGTAGACGAGCCACCAGTCTTTTCCTTTTCACGGCGTCAAAAGCACCTTCGATGTCAAAGGTTACCACTGATGTGGCCTTTTGCGACTTTGACTCGCCGGCAACGTCTGCCAGTTTCCATGTAAGGTCCGTGGCTGCCCGTCTCGGGACAGCCGACGCATAGTTCTCGGGAATGATGCTGAGCTCGACGGCTTGTGTAGCGAGCCTTCGTGCCACCATCCTTTCTCGACTCTTTCCCAGCTGTTTTTATTTTTTTTTTCAATTTTGCTTAGTTTATAGAGGCCAAAAAACCCCAATTTACCACGTACGACCATAGCCTATGGAAAATACGGGGTCCCGTCTGCTCCCCCTTAGTCAAGCCATAGAGCGCTGGATCAGTAGTACGGTGGGTGACCACGTGCGAATACCCAGTGTTGTACGTTTTTTTCTTTTTGGGCTGGCCGCCACCTCACCGTGACTCTACGTTTAAGCCTGCATCCACATGGATCTCTCTTTTTACAGCTTGAACTTGACTGTATTTAATTTTTACGGGAATCACAAAGATTTGGCACCGCCGGATTGACTGCCGGTCAGAACTAGTCCTTTGTAAGTGCAAAGATTAAACGATCAAAGGTAATTGCTCCCAAGCTAACCTGTTGCTTATTCGTGCTCAATCATGGTTAAAGCTAAGCTTCTATGCCATGTATCGACCACTATTGCAAGAAGGTTTCGCACAAACCTCAAGGCCAGATTCTTGCTATTACTTTGGCATTTCCACAGGTAGCCAAGAGCCTTGGGTTTCGTGCAGCCCAAAACTCGACACTGCACCTCCCTCTGTGTCCACGCGTTCAAAACGCCCATGATATTCCTCAAAGTCGCCGCGTCCGAAGCCTGCTGCCAAGAGTCTGGCGACTGTGTCTCAGGGCATTCCCTTTCTCTAGCCAACATCAACTGTATTTTTGGTGACTCAATGCTTGACCGAGATGTCTAATCTTTAGGCGGTTATCTTTTATCCAGTCGTGGAGGTCTACTTTAAAGGCTTTGTTTCTCTATCATCTTGCTGCTGTTAGTGGCATCATCACCCTTGGAGCCAAAAGGTCTTCGCTCTTGCAACCCTTTGTTGTTGTTGTTGTTGTTGTTGTTGTATTTAACGTCTACTCTAACTAGCGAATGCTGTCAATACGACGGCGTCCCAGACAAGTTGAGCCCTGAATGATGTCGTCTTCCAGGACCGCCCTTGGGTGGTC